>JAYMFT010389738.1:0-19802 GCA_038088735.1 Panulirus argus
AAAAAAAAAAAAAAAAAAAAAAAATATATATATATATATATATATATATATATATATATATATATATATTTTTTTTTATATATATATTTTTTTTTATTATTATACTTGATCGCTGTTTCCCTCATTAACGAGGTAGCACCAAGAAACATGAAGAAAGATCCATCCACTCACATACACACACATATATATATACATGCACATATATGCACAATATATACTGTGCACTTGGCACTGACAGAATCATCACCACATTAGAGACAGTAATTTACTCAAGGAAAGTCAGAAAATAATTTTTGTAAGTTATTCCAGTTTTCTTTGTTGAGGTGTCAATATTTACGTTAAGAAGGGGCTGCTGTTGAAATAGATACATTATATGAGAGTGTGGTCAGATGAGCCAAAAGAGGAGATTAAGTAGCTTCAGCTTGAGGAATTAGAGGCAAAATACAGATACAAAATATTATGAGAGTGGTCATAACTGTCAGGAATATGGGTGGTGTGGGTGATAATTTGGGAGGAGTTCAACCATTGCCTATTTACCCAGTAAACACTGATATCCCCTAGGTAGAGGATCTTTGCTTTTGGGTGAGAGGATGCCATAGCCTCATGGCAGGAGTTTAGGTAGTTGAAGAAAATGATAAAATTTGTATCAACAAAAAAGCAGTTGGCAAAACAAAGGAAAACAGTGGTAGTTGGGAGACATACCTTGAGACAGATAACATCAAAGCTTGAGAACTCAGGGCCCTCAATGTATACCACTGGTGTGTTAATGTAAGAAAAAGCATAGTCACCACCTTTGAACCAGAATCATATGTGGAGATTATAACTGGATAGCTCAGTGGGGTAGATGAAATCTGGTTAAGTTTAATTGGTTAAGTTTAATGCCTCCAAGACCACTTTCTGTCCATCTCTCTATCAAAAATGCCTCACAACTCTCCTCTCCTTTAAAGGATCTATAATTTCACCTCCTGACTCGATGATCATACTTGCTGTTATTGGAACATCCACACTATCTTGGGAAACACACATTGGAAATAGCTAAGTCTGCCTTTAAGAAACTATTTAGCAGTCAAAATTTCTTTTCTTCTAAACAGTTGCTCCTTTTATACAAAGGACTGATCTGTCCCTGTATGGAGTACTACTTTCACCTCTGCATCCTTCCTTGACAGAGTTGAGATGAAAGCAGTCTGACTTATCAACTCTCCCAGGCTAACTTCAAAACTTGACCTGCTTGTTCTACGCTGCAATGTTGGTTGTTTTTTATTGGTATGACTTTGGTTTTTGCTCGCATGAGGTGGCTGCTTGTGTACCCCCACCACTAACTAGACCACGCAATACTCAGAAAGCTGCTGCATTACATGATGACTGTGTGGCCGTTGGCAACTCATGGTGGGCCGTTTTGATAAATGTTTCTTTCCTTACACCTCAAACCTTTGGAACACTCTACTCTTTAATATCTGTCCCAATAACTATGACCTGGCACTTAGTAAAACACAAATTTTTCACTTGCTTCAAAATTTACATCTAATTTTCCTCATCTCTTCTTTTTCCCTTTAATTAACCTCTTTTATATTTCAATTAAGGTCCGTCCAGCATGGATGTGGACTTTTGTCTGTGACTGGAGCCTTAAAAAAAAGCAACATTTCACTTGCACACAAAGCTGATTTGTCCAGAGAACACTAAACCTCTCGCTGTACCTCCAACTTTACACACAAAATTCAGTGCATGCTTGAAACTCCTTTACTTTTGATCCTCATCTGAAATATTTCTTTTTATACAAATATTTTGAGCATAGCTGATGAAACATATATATATATATATATATATCCTAGTGTGCAGAGATGGAAGATCATATTTATTAGATGGCTTATGCAGGTACCTTCCTGCTTTGAATGTGGGAGTGATACCTTAAATATAAAAGGATAGATATCACACAAGCATAAACTTCAGATAAATATACCTGGATGAAGAGCAACACATACAATCTTCTTCCTTCCTCGACCCAGTTCTATACTGAGATTTTTAGTGGCCATATTAAGGGCAGATTTTGACATCCTGTAGCTGTACCAACCCCCTAGTCTGTTATCTGAAAATATAGTCATCATATATGTGATAAAATTCCATACAGTAATTTGGGCATATATTGCTACAAAAAATTTCAAATTTTTTTAAGATGTAGTTCTTTATTTTATTTTTTCAACTTTCTTTCTACACAATAATAACCTCAACATACATCCTTCCCTTTTCACACTCAGACTTCTCTTTCTAGCATATGTGATGTGAGAGGAAGACCACCTGTGTCATGGGGATATGGAGTGGAAGAGTACTGGAGGGTGAGAAACAGGGAAAGAATGTGTGGAATGTCATATGCAAGGGAGGCATGTAAGGACAGGGATAAGCAGAGACTCTTGTCGTGGCAATACCCTTGATATAAGTTCCCACAGGTAATGGGCGTCAAAGATAAAGATAGACAGATAGCATATAGCTTTAACTCTCCAGCATCTTGCACTTCTATCTGCATTCAAACAGTATTCTATCTATCTCTCTATCTATCTATATCTCTGATGTCCTTTTCCTCTGGAAATTCCTTCATGGTGGTAGCTATGGCAAAAGAGTCATAACTGGTGACCTCCACTGCCACTTCTTAGCCTTTCACGCATCACCCCTAAAAGGCCAATGGCAGAGGGCAACTCTAATGCAATATTTTCAGAGGCTGTTACCCAATGTTCTTACCAAATACTTCTCCTTAATGTGTCTACCTAAGGTTCCTGTCTAATGTTCCACCCTTCTACTTTTACTTAATGCTCCTGCCAAAGGTTCTTACCTACTACTTCTACCTAATGTTTCTACGTAATCATCCTGCCTGATGTTCCTACCTACTACATCTATCTATTACTCCTACCATTTTGCCAAATGAAAGGACAAGTGCATAGCTCTCACTGCAAGAAAATATGAAGTTATGAAGAATGAGTTGTGTGAGTTAAGTGTTGTCAAGTGTTTTGTGTGACAAGGAGAACCTGTATGTTTGTGGGCAGAATGCCAGCAGTCCACCTGTGGGTAAGGCAGAAAGAAAAGACAGCTACCTGGGTCAGAGGACTGCAACCTGACCATCAGTGAAAAGCTGGCTCACTACACAGCGGTCACTAACCATCCTGATACCCAGGCAGGTAGTACCAGTAATAAATCTCCCTGGTTGGATGCATTTAAACATATGAAATTCTGCCATTTCACTATGAATGGTTAAGTTTACCATGTCTGGACTGAGAAAGCAGCAGAATACAGATGCCTGTTACCATGTTGAGAGAACTGCAGCACCTCAGACAGAAAAATGTTACACTCAAAATAGTTTTATCGTTTTTCTAACATTTCTCAAGTTTTTACAGATGGATGACAATCCAAACCTTAAAAAAAAAATACCTTTGGTTTAAATATCTATCCATATCTTGTTTATGTTTGCACTACAATCACTGTTCTGAACTCTAATTATATGTCATTCAGTTTTTCAATGATATCCATCTCAGTGGTAACCATTTCTTACTTAACTCATTCACTATAGCAGTGGTGAAGATGTCTTGGTAATCATCTTCTGTTCGATGCAGCTGGATATGCAAGGTTAGTTTTTGAATTGGCTGCTTCTGCCTTGAAGAGAGATATACAGCCATTGATGCTTATAGTAATATTCCTTGCAAGGAGATCTGTATGAGATCTGCAAACTAACATTAAGTAATTATTTGTGAGGCTGCAACACACTTGCAAGATAATAGATATTTAGTGATGAAGATAGTAGTTGATAAGGCAGTCAGCGACCAGGGAGGTATACTACCATTACCACCCGCCTTGGTGTTGGAAGGGTTAGCAATGGCTGCATAGTGAGCCAACAATTCAGTGGTTGTCAAGTTGCACTCCTCTGACCCAGGTAGCTGTCTTTTGTTTCTGCCTCACCCACATGTGGACCACTAGTATTCTGTCCACAATCTCTCCTTGTCATACACAACTCTTGACAACACTTAACTCACACAGCTAATTCTTCGTAACTCTAGATTTTCCTACTGTGAGCATTATGCGCTAGCTGTGCTATTTGGCAAAATGGTGAGAGCAATAAACAAAAGTAGTAGGTGAGAACATTTAGGCAGAAGGATAAGGTAGAAGTAGTAGGTAGGAATATTAGGCAAAAGCATTAGGTAGACATAAAAAGAAGGAACATTAGGTACGAGCCTCTGAGCTAGAGTTCCCTTTGCCAGTGGTCTGTTAAGGTTGAGTCACTAAAGGCTAAGAAGCGGTATTGGAGTTTACTAGTTATGGGGACTCTGCAACTGTGGCAATCAGTTTGAGGAAGTTCCAGGTGGGAATGGGCATCAGAGATATAAACAGATTGATATAAGACCCTTGGTAATTATATTTGCTTGTGACAAAACCATTTCCAAAAATATCACATATCTTACTTCGCATGTGAAACAGCACTCATAACATACCTCGTGCATATCAGTAAACCATCATAAGTTAAAAAGTGTGTTGCAAATGTAAACATTGTTCTATCATGTTTAGTTATATATCTTGGAAAAATGTTTACGTATGCCACATATTTATTTATTTATTTTTTTTAAGGCTCCAGTCATGGACAAAAGTCCACATCAAGGCCAGGCCCTAATTGAAATATAGAGAGAATTAAGAAACAAAATAAGAGAAGAAGGGAAAGTATTTATGAATTTTTGAGAAAGTGAAAGACCTGTCTTTTGAAATGTGCCTTTCCTGTAGTAGTGTGGAAGGATGAGGAACAAATAAATAATGGCTTTGCAATTATGCCATTGAAAGCAGCTACCCTGGATGGCCTTACCATCCTGACAAAGGATTGTTAATATGGTGCTCAGAACCATCTTACGCCCTCCATGTTAGGTTTGCTGGTCTTGTTTTTTGTCTTATCAAAAAAGGGCTACAGGGTTAGTCCTGCCCTCTTTTTACAAGCACCATACACATACTCACACCTCACTTATTTTTTGTACATAAAGCAAAGTCGTTTTGAAATATAATTATGACAGAGTCCAGCAGACCTATGGCTCTTAGTCCTTGGCATCATGGGATGCTCAAAATCTCTGGGTTTCAACGTGACTACTGTCAATGAGAGGAAGGACTCTGACTTTAGTAGTACCGACTCTTCCCACGACCTTTCCCTCTCTGATAGACCTGCCTCTTTTTCTGTTCACTATACCAACATTTCACTCCTCCAAAGTTCGTAAATACTTTCTCTTGTTTCTTCTTTTTCCCTTTCATTAACCTCTCTATATTTCAATAAAGGCCTGGCCTTGTTGTGGACTTTTGTCTGGACTGAAGCCTCTAATGTAGGAAAAAAAAAGTTTATTGCTCTCGTGTATAATGTATAGATACCATTGTGGGACTTGGCAGTGGATGATAGGCTCTTGTTTCATTAAATGTGACAACTGGAGGTTAGATGTGTACATATGAAGCTGCTCTGTGATTGCTTCTGATGCAACCTCACTAAGGTGGGGGGGGGGGATTGTGGCTTATTAATCTTCCTTTCAGTATCGTAGAGATTATGGCCATTAGATGGTATTTTTAATCAAGAACCTATGTGTCTTAAGCCTACTAGAGTATATGGTTTTATAAGTTAATGGACAAAATGAGTTAAAACAGGCGTACCATCCAGCCTACCCTTCATTTCATTTTGAGTGCACAAATGCTATGAAAATTATTCAGCATTTAAGGCTTGAGGTGGGTTAACATCATCAAGTGGTAGACCTAGAGGCACTGATAACATAGCAGGGGTATGCTTACATAATTTCAGTTACAAACTGGTGATTTCGGGCATTTGGTAGTATTTGTTCAAATTGGTACATGGAAAGTTTTTGATTTATCAGTTGTCCTAGTTTCAGATAAACAAAGGACAATAATTTAGGGTCAGTATATAGAATATATAGATGAAGAGAAAATACAAAGATGAATAATAAAAAGTAATTTGTTTCAAAACCTAATTTTTAGTCATTGGAACGGTCATACATATATAAGCATACCAGGCTGCATTTTTTTTATTAAAATTTCTGGATTGTATCGGGGTCGTTTTGATTATAGGTTTTTTTTTTTGTTTTAAACATATTATGGTAATGATATGAATGTAAATGGTAAAGGTTATTAGAATCTGCCTGCAAGTAAGTATACCATTAATGGAAAGTCACCTTTGACCAGGTTTTAACTTATCCTGTTGACAAGGAGGAATACAGACTCATCCAGGAACTTTTTTATTCAAAAGCCCTTCATTTCCTTGCTTCTGTTTGGAGTGCAGCCTTGAAGATGCAGGAGCTCCATTAAATTGGTCTAGCCGTTATGTAATTGAATTAATTACAGAATGTTAATTCATATATTTATATCATGTCTTTAAGTTTTGAACCTCTTTCTGAGTATAATAAGTTGGCATCCATTTTATTCTCACTTGCAGAATACAAAACTGGTTTTATTTTACAGGTTCACAACACTTGAGGGGCTGTTCATCAATATCCGAGAGGACTTGGAAAGGAATCCTTTTCTTGGTGGAGATGCTGCTGATGAAGATCGTAAAATAGTGATTAACAGACTTGTGGATGATTTAGATGAGGTGAATATGAACCAACTTGATAATCAGTTGCCTAACATGTTGAATGTAGTAGATGATCACATCTTTGCTCTTAAAAGATTTAACATGGGTTGTGTGATTCTCTCAGCAATCAAAGAGCTTTTCTTTTTAAATGTATAGCATCTTGAACTCTGTTCTTTTTTGAGTTGGGGTTGGTCATTCTCATAGTATCATGGTTTGTTCACACACTACTTCAGGATAGGTTAGGTTAGTGTATATTAACATGTGCTTCTTTCTCCAACCCTTTGCAGTCTCTTCCTACATTACCTCCAGCAAACCACAGTATGAAGGTTCTCTCATATGTAGACAATTTCACAATCACATCTCAACACCCTGACATCACAAAGTGAGAATGAACATGTAGCACTTCATTACACAGTTGGAATAGTGACTCACTCAGAACAGAATGTCAGCATTTCACCAGAAGTCTTGTCACCTTTTTATCTCCAGACAAACTCGAGTCCAACCCTACAGTCAGCTTGAATGGACAATCACTCCCATTTAAAACAACAACTATTTTGGGAATTACATATGCACATGCCATTTACTCTCCATACTACAAACATTAACACAGAAGCATGATGCCAAAAAAATGACTCCAGAACATTTAATTGGAACCAGGTATGGAGAACGAAAAGAATATCTGAAGGTCCTCTAAAGACAGTTCTTATGCTCCATCCAAAATTATGCCTTACCTGCCTAGATGTTCACCCTGTCAAAGGCAAAGATAATGAGCTGCAAACCACACAAAATAGAGCAGTGAGAACAGTCATTGGCTGCTTGGCAATGACAAACAGTCAACACCTACATGATAAGACAAAATTCCTTCTCTTACAAACCACTTCTTTCAAAACCACTAACACCCAACAAAAATGATACCTTATTTAACCTTCCTGCCCTAGGAGTCCCATCTATCCATTATGATGCTCCTGCATCACTCATTCAGGAACACAGGTCATAAAGTGTTGTGATCTGTGTGTAGGTAGTGAAGGGGGGTTGATTTAGCAAGTGTACGATGTCTTTATGGTAGTTGCATCATGGGCATGAAGTATTTTGGGGTATGTTGAAACAACTTTAGTCATGTGAGGTCAGTGGATGAGGTAACATTGAGTTAGCAGTGGTTGTTTCTCAAATCACTTTTCTGCTATTAACAGTGCCAAGGATTTTTAATTACAGCCATTCATAAACAGTACACTTGCAGTCAATTCCCAGAGGCATCCTGTCCCATTTACAGCACATCACCAGTCAATGAGTTAGGATAGCTGAGGTACAATGAAAGGGTGAAGGGTTCACAGCTGTCCACCGTGGAAAGAGAAGAGAGAGGGTGACTTGATAGCAACCTTAAATTTCTAAATCAAGTGGATGTTGACCATAAAAAGTTCATCACTATTTGCGGTATCAGAGTTACCAGAGGCCATGATCAGAAGCCAAAAAAAGAGGCTGGTTAAGAAAATACACAATACTAGTCTAGTGTAAGGTTTGTTAATGGTTGGAGTGATCTAAGCAGGGAGACAGTAAATGCTGGCAGGTTAAAAGATTTAAAAATCTTTTTGATGGTATAGAAAGTACAAAAGATGGTGCCCATCAAGTGAAGAACTCCATTCCCTTAACCCTCCAACCTCTTAATACGAGTTTTCTGCCCACTCCTTTACAACCTCTTTTCCCTCGTTGTGAAAAAGTATTCGTATCCTTATTGAATGAGAAAAAAATATAAAGTAAATTTAGCCATGTAAAGTCTGCAGAAAAGTTTTGGCTTTGCTATTGTAGTGAAGTGTTACCACCAGGATTATCATAATTTTTTCCTGCCATATGTATTGATGGAATAAGTATTATTTTGATTTTCTGCTGTTTTAATAACTATAATATAAACTTTTTAAGAAACATCAATAAGGATATTACACATATATAAGCAGAAGTTATCCCTGAGGCATGGGAGAAAGAATTCTACCTCTGTATTCCCTGCATTTCATAGAAGTTGACTAAAAGGGGAGGGAGCGGGGGGGCTGGAAATCCTTCCCTCCAGTTTTTACTTTTCCAAAAGAAGGAACAGAAAAGGGGGCCAGGTGAGAATTTCCCCCCCGAAGGCCCAGTCCTCTAATGCAGGAAATGGTGAATATATGTGGAAAAAAAAAAAAAAATGAGCAGAAGTAGTGAAATTTTAATATTGGCTTAAACATCCACACAATCTTTGCAATGCTGAACAAACTTATGCCTCTTTAGTCTGAACACTCACCTTTATCCCCATTGCCTTTGTACAGTGGTACTATACATGCATTCCACCAGTCTTTAGGCACTTCACCATATCTGATGGCTGGAGGGCAGCTGAACATGATATGTTATGTAAAGGCATGCAATACCCATATAACCCTTCCCACACCACAACTTGGAATTGTAGCAGGAATTTTCAGTTTGTAAAAATAAAGTATTGATAGGTTACTTAGGCACCATATATGTAAATGTAGGTGGAGAGGTTACTTATTCTCTGTAGTATGTATGGATGGAGTGGTTTAAGGTTAATGTACAAAATCCTTTTTGAACTGATGGATTGGCATGTGAAGATAGATAATGAAAATATATTTTGTGTTGGCCTGGGGGATTGTTGATTATGTAGGAATAGGGGATGTGGCTGACATGTTTGAGGAAAGTACTTATATATGAGCACTTGTGATCAGATTTTTCCAAATGGAGGGCTAGTATGTTCCACATATTGCAAGAAAACGTAGAAAAAGAGTTGTGCAAATTAGATATTGTCAGGTGTTTGTGAGAAATGGAGAGATTGTTTGTTTGTGGAACCTGGGTCAAAGGAGTGGTCTGGATGCTGCTTTGTTCATGCTGGAAATAGTGAACATTTATGGAAGATTTAGAAATATTACACTGTGCTTACAAAAATGAATAGGAGGAAGGGGTGTGGATGTCAGGGCTTAAGTGGTCCTTCCTCACCTCTAGGTAAGGACTTTGGAAGTCCTTTTGGTTTGTTTAACTCAATTCTTGTTTTGAACTCAGTTGCAGCATGGATGGTGAATAACTTGAATATGCTTAGAAATGTTATATTGCACAATAAGTGATACACTACACATTAAGTAAATGATATTTGAGTCATAATATGCTTGGAAATGTTCTGTACAGTCATTTCTTACTACAGTCCTCCTCATCACAGGATTACATTCATGGAAATAAGGTGTGCTTGTTATGTGATGGATGTATGATGTGGTTGTTATGTAATCTGGTATTCCACATGACTTGACAATTGTCAAGTGCAAGGCTGACAGGGTCCTTCCTGTGCTCGCTTCCCTCCAACTTATTCTTATGTAAATTACTCTCTTAAGTCACTTATTCCTTCACGTTTCACCTATTATTCTTCACTCTCCTCACCAGCTGATAATGTATTCCTCCTCGTGACTTAGTTCATTCCATCATCTCTACATTTTCCAGAGGTTTACCTTATGCATGACCTTATAGGGGTGTCAGGAAAAGCTGAAATTTTCCCACACTTGCAAGGTGATGCAAGAGACTTTTGTTGGCTGCTAAAAGTACAACAGTTAGTTGGATATTTAAGCAGAAGCAAGAAAATTTAGATTGTCATATGATGATGGCCAGCATTCCCTGAGAAATCATAGTATGATGACTTGTTTGATTATTTTTTTTAAGCGATGACTTGTTTGATTATTTTTTTTAAGCTTTCACCATATTGAAACATACAGGTGTCAGTTTTTTAATCCTGAATATTATTTTCAGCATATTTAAGTCACTTAATCATATTTATTTCTTCAGATTGCAAAAGGAAGACTTCAAGTTACATTTATGATGGATGACCCAGCAGGGAATAGTTACCTTCAGAATATTTATGCCCCAGATGATGATCCAGAGATGACAATTGAGGAATATGAACGTACATTTGAACAGAATGAAGACCTAGGTCTCAACGACATGAAGACAGAGGATTACATAGATAATTCAATAGGAAACGAATGTGAGGAACTACTTGCAGAAGTCCACTAAAAACGAGTGTTTTAATACCCTTGTCATAGTAGCAGTGCTAAGGATATTGACAAAAGAAAAATTTGTTTAGTCAGGAAAGGAGATGGTTCAGGTTAATAGAGGATAGGATGTAGTACTGATATTTGCTTATTTGAGCATGTAGCCAGATGTATGCTTTTTGCAGAGAACATTAACAAAACTTTAAAATATGAGGTACAGTGATATATATAGAGGAACTTTAAGTAAGTCCTTCTTATCTTAGAGTAGACTTTATAGCAAAAGTAATAAGTACTTAAGTGATGATAATCAGTCGACCAGATTTTAACAATCTGGAAAATGCAACATGCACTTTAGACATTATTTTGAACTTCTAAAGATGCAGCTATACATGTGAGAAGTCTATGTTATAATGATATGTAATATGAATATAGATCTTCAGGCTAAATAATGTCAAGCAGTTTACATGTTCAAATTACAGTAGTACTAGGGCTTTAAGTGTGTTTACTTTGTTGATTGCTCATTAGTATAGATCTTTTTATTTCAGTAATGTATGGCTTTTATTGAATTATGACAAGGTAGATATATAGATTACACTTGTACATGTTCTTAAAATGGGATTGCACATGTTGCCTAAAACAATAGTTCCCTTTTCTAGGGAACTATTCTTTTAAGCCAAACAGTAATCTATAAATCTCCAGTCATTATTTAGTACAAAAGCCATACATGACTAAAATGTATGACTTTTGTGCTGAATAATGACAAAATAAATTTACAGATTACAGTAATACATGTTCTTAAAATGGGATTGCACAATTTGCCCAAAAAAATAGTTTACTTTGTTATATTTCTTTGCATTATAGAATGTTATAAATTTTATTATTAAAAGTACGGAAAAATGCTAATATTTTGAGGAGTAATTGAGATTGAAAGCTAATGTCACAGGATCTATGTCACCTAAAAGAAATCAAAAGATTGAGCTATTATGTACTATTCCAGCCAGCCAGTCAAAATACTAGCTAACAGCCAAATTTTTTCCCCATGGGGACTAGGTGAACTTATCAGCAGTTCATGTTTTATGCAGCATTATTCTTAGTAAAACGTATTTTCTTCCCAGTAATTTCATATAGAAACTTAAAGGCAACAAGGATTTGCAGATGTGTGATGTATATCTACATGTCAGTGCAGTTTTTTTGCCTATTACCAAGCTGGTCAGGACAGCACTTTCCAAGTTCAAACTGGTTATTATCAATTTGATAAGTAATGCATTTTATATATTTTTAATGCAACTTAATTCTTATATGGTAAATGCTTCATTCATAATCTTGTACGGGTACGTAAAAGCTGTCAAAAACAGTACAGAACTGGTGGAAAATAACATGAAAATGTGTAATGATATTACAGTTACACACTAATAACTTGCAAGCACAGGACATTTCAAAAGTCTTGAAACACAGGTAGAACTCACCATTGATCATCATTTACCCTCAAGGGGGTGGCCTCAGCAAAAGAGTCTCCATAACTGTTTAACTCCAGTGCTGCTTCATAGCCTTTAGTACCTTACCCTCAACAGGCCACTGGCATATGCAGCTGTAGCACAGTGTTTGCTGGGGCTCCTACCAAATGTTCCTACCAACTACTACTACCTAATGCCTCCAGCAATCCTCCTACCTAATGTTTACATCTACATCTCCTGTCTAATGTTCCTGCCTACTAATACAATCTATTGCCCCTGCCATTTTATCAGAAGGCAGGGATAGTGCAAAGCTGTCTCCGCAGGAAAATTTAGAGTTGAAAATGAGTTTTGTGAGTTGAGTTTGTCAAGTGTTACTAGTGACAAGGAACATTGTATGTTTGTGTAGAATACCAGCAGTATTACTTAAACAAAATACACAAATTACATGTCCAGATTGCACTCATGGTTATGTGTCTGCAAGTTCATGTCGTGCAGTTTGAACATTTGTTGAGCTAAGGTCACTAATGAATTCTAAACTTTGGAAACAACTGCATAAATGATGCTGTAGTTAAAATATGTTTGAAAACCATCTTCCCTACCATTGTCTGGTACTCTAAAGTCCTGTCACTGTGGGATTGCATCCATGAAAAATTAGAAACAGTTGTTATGAAATGTGTTCTACACAACCACACAAGTGATGGGGACACCAGTGGTGGGGTCCTAAACTGGCCACTCCTTTTTACTCTCACTGAAATCACTATTTGAGCTCCTTATATTCCCACCTTTTTCCTGATATTCTTCTTTCACTTTCTTCTTATTAACTTATAATTCTGATGATAAGTTTTCCCTTCTTATTACTCAGTCATGTAACAATTTATGTATATTCTGTGAGATCTGTGTTTACATAACCTGAGAAGTCTAAGGCTGTACACTTACTATGGTCATTGTAGGTGTGTTGGGGATTGCTGATTTTTTTCTACACTTAACAGGCAACAGGAGAGACCTCTAAAGGCATTTCATAAAGGGACAGGAAAAGTTGAAACCTAGGAAAATAGAAGGAAGTTGATATGCTTCAGATTTAACTTGCTGCCGTCCAAAATCGCACCTGACATTTACTGACCTAATTAAAATGAGTTCATTGGGAAATGGTAAAGTATAATTAAATATAGTTCCATCTTTATGGATTATTATAACATTCATCTTTACTTATTTGGGTGACGAGTATATATATATAAAAAAGACATGCATGACTAATTATAGAAAATTGTAAAATATGAAAAAATATTTCTTTTATATGGGTAATTAAAACATTCATATCTTTTTAGGGGTAGCTTACCATTATCATAGAACATAAAATATATTTACTGCATGTCCTGTAATCCTACTTCCTTTGTCTTGTTACTTGGTCACGTATGATTCGTCGCTATATTTTCTATATTCTTTCTTAAAACATTTGTGTGTGAATATTGAAAGTATATTAAACTAGGAGTGTTCTCAATATTTTTTCTTCATTATTGCAACTATGAATACAGGAAGTTTGATAAGGAATTAATACTAAAATCATTCATCAAGCTGTCAGCAGAAGTACGAATGCAGTCTTGCAAAGATAGGGAGATATACAGTATATACATAAACAGTTTATGTAGTACAACAATTGCAATGAAGAAATACCTCAGCAACTTGAGAGAGACATTCTTTATGCACAGACAGAGAGGTAGCAAGTACATACTTGCATGAATAACCTTGTATTATATACAGTACCTGTGACACTATAACAACATGGAGAGATGAGCACAAAGGACAGCTGCAAGGAATAAAAAAGGTTGACGACATTTTGACAACATAGCTCTATCGTGTAGTTAACATGAAAATCATCATCCTATTTATAACATGCAGTGTGTATTTCCAAAGTAAATGGATCAATAACTCTGCTTACATTTATGTAATGTGATATCATTTAGCTTCTTTCTTGGCTGAAACATGTCAATTCCCATTAGAGGGTTAAAGCAGCTGCCTTTCAATGAGTTTTGGAAAACCCAACTTAGTTGTTGAATCTGTGGCTTTTATCTTTATTTTATCTTGGTTCTAATCTGATTTAATTTCTAACATATAAAAATGTTAGAGCAATCAAGTTATGGACAAATGAGAATGATACTATGCGTTTTCTTGACGTTCTTAATTTAATTCAAAACTTTTCCAACTGCATCTCAAGCAATCAGCATGCAAGGATATACAAGGAAGAAATCTAGCATGAGATACCAGTAAACAGAGACATTTACATTTTACTTAAAAGATTTTGTCATACAAAGTACAGTAACTGTCTCAAAGAGTACATTTGAAGCCGAAAACTTTATATCAAATTTCACATGGTGATCCCCATCAGACAATGATAATACTCTGTTTGAATATTATTAGGTGAGGTCTTCACAGAGTCTGTTAATTTCTAAACTTTTACTTTGTTTAATGACAGTTTCCTTGACCTTCATAACCCTCCCCACTTTTTTTTTTTTTTTTTTTCCATTCTACTTAACTATTTTCTGCTGTTTAAAATAGTACCAGGAACAGGTTCAAAACAGCATCATTTGTTAACATCCACTATACAGGTCATGTATAATACACAGAAACCAGAGTTCCTCTATCTACAGGTATTGTTTAACAGTTCCAGTGAAACATGAATTTAAACGATTGAGAAATATACTTTATTTGTAAAAGCCCATACCTTTTAATACAAGCAAAGAAAGCTTGTTGGAAATTAGACCTAAAGGTTTTCGATTATAACAAAATTTTAGTATACCTTTACCCACAATGATAGTTCAAAACAGGCATTTATATCAGCGAGTATTTTGATAAATAGCAAATTGTACAGCAAGCCCTCAGGGATGTGTAAAAATATTGAAAACCACTGCAATTAGGAAAAGACCACGGATTAAGTAAGGGGTAATATAGCTTTGAGTTTTTTGAAATGGCTATGTGCTTCCTCAAAGTTAACCTTTGAGAAAGTGGATAGAGGTGAGTGGAAAATCCATTGGCAATGGCTTGCTTACAATTACTTAGATATGAAAAATAAATCTCATACCATCTTTTCTAGGAATTGTAATACTAAAATATTTACCCCAATTCTTCATCATACTATCAATCATTAAATGGAGCATATTATATATCAAAGTCTTAAACATTGCACTACTTTGAAAAGTTCCAATTCACCCTTTAAAACATGGTGAACCTCAACATTTTAGAAAACCGACTTGTAAGGGATGGATTACTAAAAATAATTGAAAGTTTGATATAAAACCACTCATTACCATTATTAGTATTAATCTCATTAGTATTATATTTCAGTATATCCATGTCATCTCATTTCTTAAATACATACATCTATTGTATACAGATATACACATTATAAATTTAATATTGGGGCTTGGGTAATAAAATGAAAATAATGAATTCTTTCCTTAACCTTGTTTTTCAAGCATATTTTGAGGCAAGGATGAAATTAATCATTTCTGGAAGAATTTGTAAGACTATAAATTATTTTGAGAATGAGAGAAACATGCTTGTAATGGGTGATATTAATGCAAAAGCAGGATGTGATGAACTGCAAGATAAATGGGGAGTGCTGAGTAAATGAGAATGGAAATTATCTTGTGAATATTTGTACTCAAAGTGGTTCATCCTTTCGAACACCTTTTTTTTAACACAAGATGATCCACAGGTATACATGGAAGATAAATAATGAAGAAGAGCTTAAGGCCTTGATTGACTATGTGGCAGTGAAAGATAGAGAAATACCTTGCTAGATACTAGAGTTGCGAGAGGATCCTTTGGAGACTTGACCATTTCACAGTTCTTGTGGGGATGAGGAGATCAGGGTGAAGTGCAGGTTTGGCATAAGGAAGAATTTAGAGGTAAAAGTGCTGGCAAGCCAGATGATGAATCAGATAGAATGCAGGGAGGAGTATGAAAGGGAGGGTGAATGAAAGTTTAGAAGCAAGTGCAGTGAATGAATACAGGGATGCGGTCCTGTGAATTAGGTGTTCAAATTATTTAGAAATACTATTACAGGTTGTAGAATTAATAGACAGGGTTGTGAGATAGAGGAAATAGGAGAATGTATGGTGGATGAGATTAGAAATAAAGTGGAAGAGAAGAAAAAGGCATATGGTAAATTGCTCAAAAGGAATGTACCAATGGAAGTTCAGCATATGAAGAGGGAGGGGGTGGGAGTATAAAATGTGCAAGTGAATGTTGAGAAGCTGATAGAGGAAAGCAAAGAAAAGAGTACATGAAGCTTTTGGAAGAAGGTCGAGTGAAAAGTTCAGGGAAAATAAGAAATTGTACTGGAAAGAGGTGTATGTAAGAGTGGAAATGTTAATGTGAGAAGTAAGGGTAGTAGTTGAATCAAAAGGAGGAAGTGAAAGAAAGATGGAGAGAGTATTTTGGAGAACTGATGAATATGGGAGAAAGTGAGGCAGCAGTTGTTACATGCATGAGTATGGAAGATGCTAGGGCTTATAGTAAAATGGAAGATAAAGAGGGCAATAATGAGGCTGAAGGTAGGAAAGCAACCTGGAGAGGATGGGATTTCGGGTGAAATGCTAAAATATGAAGGAGAGTGATAAGAGTGGATGCATCTGATACATAATTTAACATGGAAACAAGGTTGTTCCTGGGGATTGGGTGAAAGCTATTATTTTTCATTTATTGAAAGAAAAACATGCTAAGGATTTACACAGTAATTACAGGAGAATGGGTCTGTTAAGTATACTAAGAAGAGTTTATGCAAGAATGTTGATTGATGAGTGCTAAAAGTGAATGAATGCAGAATAAGTGAGGAACAAGGCAGTTTCAAGAAAGGTATGGGATGTTTGGATCAGATTTTTGTGGTAAGATGACTGAAAAAGTATTTAGTGAGAGGTAAGAAGCTCTATGCAGCTTTCATGGTTCTATAGAAAGCATATGGCAGAGTCGAGAGGAATGCTTTATTGGATGTGTTAAGGATATATGGAGTAGGGGGGACAACTGTTCGATGGTATGAAAGCCTTCTTTAAAGAAGCAAATGCATATGTAAGAGTGGATGGAGAGTTGAGCAAAAGTTTCAGTACACATGTGGGTGTGAGGCAGGGCTGTGTGATGTCACCATGGCTTTTTAATATATATATGGATAATAATAATAATAATAATAATTCTTTATTCAGTCAATTTGTAATACATAATACAAATCGAAACTTTGTGGATCCAGAGCCATGTTATAATATACATTCAGTCTCATATACAAGGTAAAAGAAAATAATGTCTAAGTGCAGTAGCTAAGAGTACACATTAAAAGACACCAAATTTGGTTCAGTGTCATTATCATACACACACCAACATCAATACTGTTACAAACAATGAACAATTATCTCTTTGAGTTTACATGATTGTAGAGTTTAATACTTCCTGGTATAAAGGAATTCTTATATCCATGTTTTTTGCAATGGTAAGCACAATCTTTTGCCTGATCTTAAAAACACGTAGGTATTATTCAGAGGATGGTGAGAATCACTTATAATTCTATCAGTTAAATTTAAAACATTTTGAATTAAATACATCAGGTGCATTTACATTAGCACCCAATTTACTAGCTACTTTTACAATTTTTCCAAGTTTATTTATTTTTACACTCAAAAACATCCATAATATGATGTTATACAAAAACAAACTGTTGACTCTATAACTGACCCATAGAACATAAAAAGAACAGTCCCATCAATTTTCAGTTTCTTTTTTAAATTTTTAAAAAATGAATTCTTTGCATACATTTTCTATAAACCTTTTAATTGTTAACATCACCATTTAGACTGCCATCAAAAATCAAACCCAAGTATTTATAATTGTGCACAATATCTACCTGTTCTCCTTTGATAATAAGTTGTTCAATGCACTTTTCCTTCTTGCGTAAGTCAATCACCATTTCTTTAGAGTTTTTGATATTCAGATTTAAGTAATTTTCATCACACCAGTGAACAAAGGCATTAACTTGAGCTCAACATTCACGTTCATATTTATCCCTTTTTTTTCCAATAATCACTGTCATCAATGTATTTAATAACAGAACAGGTTCCATAGTTACTAGTACAATCATTTGTATATAAAGTAAATAATAAAGACGATAAAATACAGCCCTGTGGAGCACCAGTGTTTGTAAATATGGTATGAGATTTAGCATTTCAAAATTTTACAAACTGTGGTCTATTTGTTAGGTAACTACATGCCCAAAAAATAAGGTTGCTATTTACCTTCAAAGATTGTAATTTCTTTAACATAATATGAGGGTGTATAGTATTGAATGCACTACTGAAATCAATGAATAAAACTTGCATAAATGTCAGACATGTGAAGATGTATAATTTGATGTAATAACATTATAGTTGCATCTTACAGTTTGAAAAATGCATAGTATCTCTGACAGAATCTACATGTTTACATATACAGATTTCAACAATGACTTCAAAGCATTTCATCACAACTGATGTGAGATCCACAGGTCTTAGGTCATTCTTAACAATAGGTAATGGAATCTTGGGTACATGTATAATTTATGATGTTTTCCATAAAGTAGGAACTTTACACAGGTTAAGAGAGGCTTGAATTAGAACATGTTAAGGCTTATACACAGCAGTATTTCAATATTTTGGAACATAAATTAACAGGACCACTTGCCATACCAATTTTCACCTTTTTTAAAGATAGCAGTACATCCTCTTGAGAAATCACAATTAGCGGGTCATTTGCACTATTTATAATAGATAGGACATCAGAACATTCCTTTGAAAAATCCTTATCATCAAACCTGGCATAAAAAAGATTAAGCTCCTTCACATACTCAGCTTTGTCTTCTGGGTCAGGTATAAAACTTTTTGTTTGATAGCCACACAACTGTATTAACCCAATCCAAGCATTTTTATAATTGTTAACGCAAAATAAATTCTCAACCTTATTTTTATACAGTAATTTAGCATGTTTGATCTTAATGTCGTGTTTTTTTGTGCATTCTTTATTACATTCCTATTCCCAGATGACAATGCTACTTTCTTCTAATTTAAACTTCATATTACTTCTTTTGTTATCCAAGGTTTATTGTTTGGATACACTGTGACAGTCCTGACTGGTACCAACAGATTCACACAAAAATCAATGAATCAATGTAACTAGTAAAAACACTTGACATTATAATCAATCTCACAATTTTCATAATACAAAAACAAATGATAAGAAAGGTTAGTGTTCCTGACTGTGACACATTCACAGCCCGCCCAAGGTCGAGCACATAGGTTTGAGTCTTGGTTACTGCAGTCGGTCCACAGTCAACCCAGCTGTTCATGCACCCCTTGGGGTTGGTCGATAAAATGGGTACCTGGCTCATGCTGGGGTATATATTTTTCTTATTTTTTTATTATACTTGATCACTGTTTCCAGTGTCAGCGAGGTAGCGCCAGGAAACAGACGGAGAAAAAACCCATTCCCCCGCATACACACACATATATATATACACATATGCACCGTACACATATATATACATATCAACATATATACATACATACAAATACACACATGTACATATTTTGACTTGCTCGCCCCCATCCACCCCTGACGCCACCCCGCCCCACGGGAAAATAGCATTGCCACCTCCCGTGCTGGCGAGGTAGCGCCAGGAGACATGAAATGGCCACATTCGCTCACACTCAGTCTCTAGCTGTCATGTGTAATGCACTG
>JAYMFT010389749.1:0-19801 GCA_038088735.1 Panulirus argus
ATATATAGATATATATATATATATATATATATATATATATATATATACAAATAATTAGACCGTCTCGGCCACACTGTTTCAAGTCTGTATTGTAGTGTGAAGGAATGGAGCGACACAACCCTGCCTATCTATTACTATACTCTAACGAAGATGACAATTTCACACTCCCGCCCTGTTCCATTCCAGCCTGAACGTTCTCTGTTCAGTTTCAACCGTGACAATCGTCCGGTTCGGTCCCAGCAACTCAGTCCCGCCAAAGAGGTTTCCCTACTACTATTGTCAAGTCTGCTTGTATCGCCCCTGCGTGTGGGCGTCCCTTAGTTCCCGTCACAGAGCTAAGTTTTTCTGCCTTCACCAACCAACTGAAAACTTCAGATTTGTTAAGATAACGTCTCTATATATGCGTGTTAAAGGCGGTAGCAACCAGGCGACGGGACTCCCAATGCACACCCCGTCACAACTGGACACAAGTTTCCACGACTAACTTTTCTTCCTTCCCCTTCTACTGCTCCTGCTGTAGGTTGGTCTGGTCCGGAGGGTCGCGGGTTCTGCTGGCGAGCACCTGAAGCTTCCAGACCTCTCACGCTTCCAGCCATGACTGGCAACTCCCTCCCAGGACAAGGAAGTTCTCTGCATACCGATGTAGTGCAGGTACTGCCGTGCAGACGCCTTCCACTCTCATCTTTAACCCCTCATGCACTATGGTACGACCCTTAAGCACGACCCACTGGGTATGCTGGCCATGCCATCACAGCCTAGAGTCGTACCGTACCGCTCAGGAGTTTAAGGCTGCGTGATCGCGTCATGCATAAGCAAGACTCCTGACAGACAAACATGTCTGTCTCTCGCCTTCCTTGGATATTTCTCTCTTCTTTCACTCATGGAACAATCTCTCCAGCTTCTTTTTCTTTTCCGTGAACCAGAAGGCTTCCAGTCCAGAGGGATGTTTCTCTATGTACCTTTAATCAGAAGGGTCCTTTCATGTACCCTGGAGAGTCTCCCACTTCTCTTGCCCCGAGTGACAAGTAAATGTCAGCCATGAAGCCAACTTGATAGGCTTGCGAGAGTTTACGAAGCGCTTATCCCGTCTTATCTCTCAAGGTTTTCGGCAGCTCCCAAGCCCTACGGACAAGGACATCCGTCAAAAACAACAAAACTATACATTCCTGCATCAGGTTCGTCCCTCAGACTGTCTCTCCCTACAGAGCCGTCAGGGGAATGTGTGTCTTCACACGACACTCGTCAGCTGCTGGTGCCCAGAACGGCTGGAGGTACAGCAAACATCGAAGTAGTTCGGGAGACCGAGATCGTATTCTGGAGCAAGCATAGCAAGTCGGCTCAAAGAATTTCTCATTATTAAGAGGCTCTCACACAAACCTTAGCCCGGTAATCTCTCTCTCTCTCATACACACACACACGTACCCTAAAACCCTCCTCAGTCTATTAAATTTATTCGTCATAAAATAATTTAAAAACATGAGAAAATTACGAAGCATTAACGTGAAGGTCTTTATAGCGAAGCGTACGAGAGGGATGTTGCAGTGTTGCCAGAACAACCTGCGCCATACCGCCTTACTCTACTGGCGGGAACCTGGTCAGGTATAACCCAACTGTTGCCAATGAGTTATATACTCATGGCACAGAATAACCAATGTTTCAACCGATACAGGCGCCCCCTGGATCCACTGCAGGCAGGGGCAAGCCGCTCCCACCTACACCCGGATACACTTCATGCACGCGCTAGCCAGCCGCTCCCACCTACACACACCCACACTTACGGACAGGAACAAAGGCTTGTGGCAACACCTACCCCCTGTGGAGTGACGCTAAACATGTGCTCATGATTCACCAAGTTTCCAGTGTGAAATTTTTCTCGTGGGAAAGTTCCTTTTTCCATGAGTGGACTTCCAGTAAGGCTGGTGGTGGTGGTGGTGGTAGTAATGCAGGTATTGGCGGTGGTGGTGGTGGTGGCAGTGGTAGTGGTGGTAGTGATGCACGTAGTGGTGGTGGTGGCAGTAGTAGCGGTGGTGGTGGGGTTGGTGGTAATGATGCAGGTAGTGGTGGTGGTGGTGGTAGCAGCAGCAGATGTAGTAGTGAAGCAGGCAGTGGCGGTAGTGGTTCAGCTGTTCCACCACCCCCTAAGAGCCCACGGCAGTACCAGCTCCTCATCCCAGGCAACAAACTCCCCCTATACCACAAGAGAACCCTGGACTATGGCCACAAAATACACCTAACACGGACCCTGCAGGCACCTGGAAGGCCAGCAGTGACTATGCTACACCCACCGAGCGAAACTTTTCGGTCAGAGGAACTCAGCCGACAACGGGAATTTTCTGAGTCTGAATAGACAAAAAAAAAAAAAAAGGGAATATGTTGCAGAGCGACGTGACCCTAGTCAAGGGCTCTGGTGTGACCTCTCCTTACCCGAGGCTAACATACTCGGCACAGGTCAAAGGAAAGTGCGATGACCTGACCTTTGACCCGATTCTTTTAAGGGATAGACCAAAGGCCAAGTCATCATACCCACTGGTCGCACAGTCGTCGCCAAGAAGGGTCGAACCTTCGCGCACTGATGAGGTTAAAGGAGAGAGGGTTTCACTCCTCCAGCCCACTGCACCCCACATCTTCCCGTATGGTGAGAGAACACAGTGAGAACAGGGAGACGTGAACACTAACAGCCAGGCACAGGTGAACACGAGGGGAGGGGGAGGGGGTACAGGTGAGCACAGAGGGGGACAGAGGTACAGATGGTCTTAAAGGGATACAGAGGCACCTCCCGAGGATACAGATCAATATTTCTACAGTCAGTAAGGGGGACCTGGGACAACATTCGGGTACAGAACAGGAGGTAGAGCGGTACACCTGAGGTACAAGGCAGGAGGCAGGGCGGTACGCCTGAGGTACAAGGCAGGAGGTAGGATGGTACGTCTGAGATACAAGATGCGATGGAGGATATTGCACGACGGGAGGGCGGAAGTGGGGGGGGGGGAGTTCAAGAGAAGGGTGGGGCTCCATAAAGGCTGGAGGTACCTGCAAGATGGGGGAGCGGGGTAGCGCAAGACGCAGGCGAGCTACGAGGTGGGACGAAGCTGGTGTAAAAATCAGTACTGTATTAAGAAAACGGATCATCAACATACACACACACACACACAGGACCCTTAAGAAAACGGATCATCAAGACACACACACACACACACACGGGACCCTAACTACAAAGTCGTTCTTAGCAACACAAACACACACACGGCAATACTTGCCCGACTTCAACACTGCCTTGAGTTACGACAAGTGTTCAACACCTCTTGTGTGTGTTTTGATGACCCAAGGTGTACTGTGAACCACTAGCAGAAACACGTTTTCCTTCAATCCACATGTAAGGTGTGGCCAAGTGCGTGCATCCCCGATATAAAGTCTTTATCCTTGAGCACGACGGTGGGATCACTGGGTGTGAGGACATGGCCTCTGATCCGACCCTTTAAGATGCAAGGTGAAGGGCCAGGTCATTGCACCCAAGGATCGTACCGTCGTGCTCAAGGCTTAAATGCAATCGCAACAGATGACTGAGGAAAAGGTTTTAGGGTGCGCTTCAGGCAAAAGCCCACGGGGTCGGCTCTCGCGGGGGCGGTCAACAATAATCTACACGGCCTGCTACAAAGGTACACAGGCTGGTAAGACTGCACAAGACCCGGAATGACGGCACACGGGCCACTGGTTAGGTACACTAGCGCAGAACTGGGTCACTGATGCAGACTACCACTCTCAGTGGGACCAGGTACTTGGG
The DNA here is from genome assembly GCA_038088735.1 of Panulirus argus. Taxonomy (NCBI): domain Eukaryota; kingdom Metazoa; phylum Arthropoda; class Malacostraca; order Decapoda; family Palinuridae; genus Panulirus; species Panulirus argus. The sequence continues at coordinate 3,782 of JAYMFT010389749.1, forward strand.
ACGAACGGAGTTGCACGGTAAATGACAACCATACAACAGCGAAAATGAGAAACGTTGCTTATAAAGCTAAACACATGAGTTTAACAGCCGATTTTTAGCTAAGAGACTGCCACAGACAGACAGACATATTCCATCCCTGATTATCAGCAGACATTTACGATCTCTCCCGGGAACTGCCGAGCGCTTGTCGACCTACATCGTAGCGTTCGGTTTTCCCGACTAATGAAGCTGAAACTAATATTTACCCAGGCAGAGGCCGGTCAGGACTCGTAATGGCGTAGCTCCTGCTCCCATGCGTCTTCTGTATTTTACTGTTTGATTGTGTAAGCCTTTCTCTATCTCCGACCTAGGCTATCAAGCCTGTCTGCTCCAACCGGAACTAAAATATTATCTCCTGCGTCGTAACTGCATAGATAAGATATCAATAATGTTATGTTTTTGGACAATGCCGATTTTTCTTATTTTTTTTCAGAATTTTCACATTCAAAATCAAATATTAATAAAGTCTTTCCAGCTATCTCACCGGAACACCAGTCCAATTTCCTACCTCTATATTTTTTCTTGTACAAGGCACGGCATATCCACAGTGTCACAATACTTGTAAAGTGAAGAGAATAAATGAAAATACTGCCTAAAACAAAATATGTTATCTTAACAAAAAAAAAAATCGATTTTTTTCAAATGTCTGGATTTTCAATATTCAACTGCTCCATGTAATGCCTTGCCAAACACCATACCACTGCCTGAAACAGTTTAGTTTAACACTTTTATTTCAATAATAAACAGGAACTACCGGGAATATTATCATATTAGTTAGTCTTTTTTTTTCATAGCAACAAACGACTAACATTACGGAACAAACTATAATATAACAGGCCATATTTACAACTTCTCTACTCCACATTTCCACAGCTATATTTTCCTACGTTAAATATGGCGTATCAAATCAAATCCATAACATTATTTAATTGGCACAGAACGCAATTACATGTCCAATTTTTTTCAAACACCAACTGGGTCACTAAACTGGAAATGGACAACCATTACAATATTTAGCCTCCCAACAACTCTATTAACCTCCCTGAGGCCAAACAGATTATATGAGGCATTTACGAGTACACTCGTTCGAAACCCCTGTCCACTCTACTCCTCCTAACCAGGGAGTTAGGGGGTGAAGGGGGGCAAGGGAGTAACAGCACTGTAGTCACTGTGCCCAGGGTTAAGACTTTGTCTACCAAGGTCATGCTTTTGTCACTGTACAAGAGTCGAGATCCTGTCACTGTACCCAGGGTCCAGACCCTGTCACTGTACCCAGGGTCTAGACCTTGTCACTGTACCCAGGGTCCAGACCCTGTCACTGCACCCAGGGTCCAGACCTTGTCACTGTACCCAGGGTCCAGACCTTGTCACTGTACCCAGGGTCCAGACCTTGTCACTGTACCCAAGGTCTGTATCTTTTCACTGTACCTAGGGTCCAGACCCTGTCACTGTACCATGTATCTTGTCACTGTACCGAGTGTCTAGACCTTGTCACTGTACCTAGGGCCATGACCTTATCACAGTGCGTAGGGTCGAAGTAATCAGTCCTAACTGACACCTAGCTCTAACTCAGCATTAAGGAATCCTCGTTTAACAGAATCGAGGTTCAATGTGCCAAAAGTTTAAATGACCTCAAGTCTAACGAGACCTCAACGTCTCAATTAGTGACATGATTCCACAGTCTTGCAGTCCATCAAATCCAGAATGTGACAGACCCTATATTTAAGGGATCCTCTTCGTTTACCAGATCCTTCGTTTAGTAGACTCGTTTAAATGTCATGACGATTATTAAGCTTTATATGTGCGTTTAACTAAACATAAGTTTAACCAGCCCAACGTTTTACCAGCTCTGCATGTAACTCATTTTATAGATAACATGACCTACGATTAAAGACTCCTTCGTTTAACTACCGCCATATTCAGCTGAAGCTACGTTTAACGAACCCTCCTCCTAACTAGGGCTACAGGCAGCTGCCCTTGCGTTTAACGAACCCTGTGCTTTATCAACGTTGTATTTGACCGTAAGTCGTAACTAATCTTGCCTTCAACGAACCTCACATTTCTCTGATCGTGCGTTTGACGAATCCTGGTCCCATCTTCAAGGGCGGCGGTGATACAAGGCAAGTTGCTGCCCCTGAAATGCAAAGATCTTTCTCCTCGATGTTTACAACCCAGTTTTATCTTGCTCTGTCACCACCACAACACAGCCAGAATCTCTCACAACACCATCATCAGATAACAGCATTTACTCCACCAAAAGTATCACCACAAAGATTTTGCATCACATTGTTGCTGTCATCAACACAAGCGTCATTCTGCCATTACTATCACCATCAACACCCAAGCTATCATCATAACTATCATCATAACTAACATCCATCACCAAAAATGCACCCCCACCCACTTCACCGACAAAACCGCAGGCATCGCCTCCACCATTACCCCTCACCACGTAGAGCACCAATCCTGCCACAACGTAGTCGCCGTCAACACCAGGACCACCGCTAACATCCTTACCACCACACAGGCACCACCAGCAGGGGCAGGTGACCACGGGGGTGAAGACTGGCACGGCGTATCTCCACCCCGCCCGCCCGCCTGCAGCGTGGGGCCACTAGCGAGGCGAAGGGTCTAGTATTCGCGGCGTCGCTCACATTAAAGTCAGCCATTGCCGGTCACTTGGCCGTCCCTCCAGCACATTACAAGGCCATTCACGTCCCAATTTGACCTTATCACTATCCCAAAAACATTTTCATGAGGCAGAACTCGCGGCATTCCTCCCTGGGAGGCTGGTCAGCCCATACCTCCATAGGTCAATAGAGAGGAAGTAAGAACGGTGAAGCACTTCGAGTTTCACCGTTAAGCCCCCAACTAAGGAGGTTCTTACTCCTCTCGACTCGAGCAGTGAGGCCCAATCCTGCCATTCACTCGGCCTCCCCTCCTACCGGAGTAGTGGGTCCTGATGCCTCAGCTCTTTGTACTATCATTACTTTTTGAAAACACAGTGAGTGTGTGTGTGTGTGTGTGTGTGTGTGTATGTGTATGTGTGTGTGCAAGAACCCGTGGGTGTGACAACTATATCAGTGTTACGGGGAGAGAGAGAGAGCGTGCACGGAGGGCGTGTCCCTCAGTAGTTGGTCAGGAGGCAAAGGCACAAGCACACACTGCGCTGTGCTATATTGCCTACCCTCAGCCCATGTCCACCGCGTCATTAACCTCCCTACAACCAGGCCTTCTATCGCTTCTCAAGAGGGGAACCATCATCATCAACATGACGGGCTGACACCTCGACTTCATCCTGCCAACTAAATGGTAAAAAAATACAATTCAGACAGTGAGAAATTCTACCAACGGAACAGAGTGTGAACAAGGATATATCTCACACAACATAATGACAGTAGAAGTAGTTCCTCTACAGTTAGTGTGAGTGTAAGCAAACAGCAGTATGGATTCTGCACATGAAGACTATATTACCCAGAGAGTATTCTAAAAATGCATGCACTTTTCCACACTTGATTTATATATACGTACCGACTCGAGGGTAAGTAAAGTGTAACACGAGTTTAATACAGGAATGTTTGGAGGGCAGACATCAGGTCCAAAGCGAGGCCAAACGTTGCTATTACCTGCAAGACCGTGCCACTACCCCTATTTGCCTCTGTTGACACATGAGTTTGAAGACCGTGCTGACACTTTAAGTCACTGCGCCCCTCCCTCCATTCGGAGTTCCGTCCCAGGATAACAAGTTACCTACTGGAATTCACCAATATTAATGATATTAATCTCGTTATGTGGCAGTTCCGTGCGCCTTCGCCACACACACACACACACACACACACACACACCCTGACACCACGTTACGCCCTAGTTGTGACAATGCCAGCCAACCTGGTGACTGACTCTGGGCTTGTGGCTGGCGATAATTATACAGCTAAACTATAATGTAGACCAGGAGGAGTGAGGAGACAGGCGAAATGGGCGTTTGTAAAGGTACAGCTGTGATGGATGTCACTCCCAGTGAACTTGGAATCATTTAGTTCTCAGACTGGAAGTTGGCGTCAGATAAGTGTTGTAACCACTGAGCTGAACTGTATAACTGGTGGCAGGGATCACTTGGGACCACAAGCGTGCTCAAGGATAAAGTAGGTGCCAAGAACACTCAGAACATGTGACTGGAAACGAAGACACTTTTACATATGTGCTCCACAGAGGAGAGAGTTCGTATATAAATCCACAGAGATAAACACATTGACTCTATAAGTGACGTAGTTTTCTGTGCATTCTCTCTAAACCTTAGACACCTGAACGACACTGGGGATCTGGTGTTGTCATGAACAACGGGGTCAAGCATCCCTGATAATGGTTAGGCCATAAACTAAAATGCTAATGGTAAATATTCCCATTATTAGGCAATTCTCATTACTGCACTGCATGGGTGGCCTCATTAAAGCGTCATGAGGACTAGCCAACACCAGCATAATTACTGCCACTAATGAGTTGTACTGGAGAATTACTGCTGCACATTAGTCTCTAGCCTAACTTTTTTAGCTCGACAGAGTTCCGCATCCAGCCGACCTCTGGTCTCACACAGCTGTAACCCTTGAAAATCTCTACAAGAGACTATTCTTTCTACATCTGACGCGTCTCCACTATGAGCGAGTTCTTCACTTGATAAGGATTCATGGATTTCTGAACGCTACAGAAGGCAGAGATCCGTAAACAGCTGGGCTAGAAGTTAATATACCCACACACGCTTGGCAAAGCTCTTCGGCAAAACGGAAATGGCTCCTGGCCAGGCTGCGCCTTCCTCGTGGTAGAGCCCCACACTTAGATAAAGCTATCCAACTGAACTTCACAAACGTTAAAGGTCCACATTAACGAAAGATGCAAACTTGGCAGCACCTCGTCACACGCAAAGGTCGTCATCATTTGACTCTTCGGATATTTTTTTTTTTTCTCTCCTTCTAAGATCACTTCCTTGAGCGTAACGGTGGTAAGATCCTTGGGTACGATCGCCTAAACTTTAATCTAACCCTTATGGGTCAGTTCATCATACCTAAAGGTTACGTACCGTCGTGCTCCGGGAGTTAGATTGAACAGAAAAGAGCTTTATAGATATCATGTGTTCTTTGGCATTCGGACGGCTGAGTACTCGAAGGGACAGATATTGCTAAGCAAAATCCGCCATTTCAGTCACACACACGAACATTCAATATGTCACATTCTTGCGAAGCAGCAGCAAACTGGCAACCCCAAGCTAAATATATAGTTCTGTAAATGGCATATCGAACCGAGGCAAATGTGTACGTTTAAGTTCAGGTTGTCTTGGGAGACTTGGGTACGTAATGGCAGTGAATCAACAGGAATATTGTTTCTCTCTGATTTGGGACTTGAAATGGAATAACAGCAGATACCAGTCTGAAACTCGAAGCAGGCACCCTGGCCCAAGGGAATAATATCAGCTACTAGATCCTTGGACAGTAATGCCAAGTACGATGACGAACGATAACACTAAAGGGGACAAGGAGCCCGAGATGGTGCACCAAGAGCGTGGTCAAGGCATTATAAAATAGCACACACGGGACTTAAACAACCACGGCTACTATTATAGCGACATTTTCAATCTGTCCACACACTATGGGCACGGTCGGGTAAGGCGGTGGCGGTGCCAGGGGACGCTCTCGCTGGCTAATTCGCCTTGTGGTGTAGCATCTCTCGCTCGAAATGGTGGCGGGGAAAAGATAGCCCCTGAAGCACGACCTTTGAATACAACAGCAAGACACTAACGATCAAGTCAAAGGCTGGGCCATAATATCCAAGGGGCGTACCGTCGGGCTCGAGGGACTAAGCATGAAGGCTGCCTTCCAGCAAGTCAGGAGATGAAAATTCAAGAACATGGCAGACTGCTGAGGATAACGGCAAGAGCTTTCAGAATGTGTGCGGCCAAGTTGTGTAAGAGTAAGCGATGCCGCGTTTAGCTGGGCAAGAAGTTAAGCTGTATGGCGTACGGAATTAGGACTCGCTGTCGGAGGATGAGAGGAAGGATAGGCTATCCTGGGTTGCATGGCATTGTGAGGCGATTTGCAAATGTGTGATAAGAGAGCAAATGGCGAATTATATATCCGTGGTGTCTGATGAAGGATAGTAGAGGATAGTAATACCTAAACTATTCTCTTTAAGCATCCGGAAAAAGTAATGACGACGCCATCCTCTCTCCGAGGTGTAGGTAACTAATCTCTCCTCCTTTTAACGTGTATAGTCATAACAAGGCCGTCTTCTTCGTCAAATGTAGTTTCCCTCTAAGTAATAAGTGTATGTAGTCTCTGTCAAATACAAAAGATAGTTGATAAGAGTCTATCCCGTTTATCAAGGGTGCGGTATGACTAGACCTCAGCCATCCTGTTTATTGACCTGTTCTCCTGTCTACTGACCTCAGCTACCGTGTTTATTGAACTCGACTTTCATTTTTATTAAGAGATAGTGGTAAATCTTTAGAGGAGTTCCACACATGCCACTCGTTAAAAAAGCAAATGTAAAAAAAAAAATCATCGGAAAATCGAAAATAAATCGAAGAAAGTCCCTTAACCCAACAAACAAAGGATGAGCCATGCACTTTTCCGCCTCCATCGTAAAACACACTCACGCACCACTTTTCCTGGTGTCATCCAACTCATTTACAATTCTATCTTGTCTTGATTCCACGTCAATTCTGCGTGAACGCAGAGTCATTATAGGCTGACTTGCATTTCGCTAATTCCTGAATATATACAAATCTCGAAAATAGGAACACTCACAATAGTTAAGAAATGTATACATTTTTTTTTTATTTTGAGGCATTGTAAACCGGGTATAGGCGCCATTAAATATGTCTACATAATGGGGAAGTAATTCATTAAGAGACAAAACGTATTTGATATGTGAGAAAAAACTGGGCTATCAAATCACAGCTTACGGTGGTGTAAGTCACATCAAGCCAGCCCCCAGCGGGGTAGTTAGTCATGAAAAGCCCAGAAATCACAAACATTAACGCGTCTTCCGTCATAAAAACGGGTTCGTGTTTACAATTAGCGAATCAATACTGGCCCTGTAGTTTTTACGCCCGTAGCGCGCATGCGCCTTAATGTAATAACGGGTTGTCGAGTGCTGTACCCTGTTGTGATTTTCCGTTTACACAGATATGGAGCCGCGGCGGTGGCAAGCATGAGCAACAACAGACCCTAATAAAGCTTTCAGCGTACTCGACCAACCCAGGCACCGTGCGTGCACACCACCGACCCTCGAAAGGTCGGCATGAGCACAGACCGACAAGAGTCGTGGGTCCACCATGACCCTGACCATCTGCAGAGGTCGACATGTCATTCTCGGTCACCTGGGAAACACAGTAGGGAAGGGCAGGGACTTCTAGTTTAAGGCTATAAGACCGAGCAAGGGTCGTATACGAAAATGCTGCGCGCTCGACCATCTATCTCTTCGGGACGACGATACGACCCATTGGTGATGAGTCGTGACCCAGATCTGACATGACCCTTGAGGGTAAAGATTCAAGATCACGCCGTCTTACCCAAGGGTTGCAACCTTGTTCTCACATTAGCCGTCTCAATCGGTCGGGACAGTACCGAAACAGAGAAGAGCGCTTCACAACTGATATCCGAGAGATATTCTGACTATACGAGTGTAATATTACTTTCTCCACATTGATGCAGTGGCAAAATAAAGTCTACTTACCATCAGGTTACTCAAAAGACTGATACAAGACTGAAGTCCCGTCTGACAGAAAATCAACACAAGAGACAAGACGGCAGCTCAAGTCATCAGAATCCACACCCTACGTACGTTCATGCAAACTCATGGTTGGTACTGTGACAGACGAATGTCATGCCATGTCATGCCAATGCTGCCATACCAGGTGTTGGAGGTTACTTAGACAGTCATGTTCTTGACCAAAGCCGCCTTACTCGGGCCCCTCTTTCTAGCGGTTAACCTACCGCCAAGAATTTCTGTTTTGAAAAAGGAATAATAATGATGAAGACTACCCAACAATACAAAGTAAAATTCTAATATTAAAAGTTTTGTAAAATTGACTTCATATAAATGGCGTTGCGTTATAAAATGACTTATTTCCGTAGTTAGCATTCGCTGCATACGAGACATATTTACTTTAATTTGTCATCATTTACTGTGCTCCAAACTCTGCGTCTGCCCTCGAGAGACATGTCAACAGAAATGTTGTCCCTCAGACGATCAGAGAATAGCCATCCCTACCGAAGGGCAGAGTTCCCTTTGGGGGAGAGGCAGCGGTGGTGGTTGGTGGTGGCCCTGGTGGAGTTATGATGGGATGAGTGATGATACAGATCTTATAGTGGTGGAGAGGAGAGGAGGTGTTGATGGTCTGTCACGGCAAATGATGCTGGAAAGAGGACTCCCACAGAGGCCAAATAGCGTGGGGCCAGATCTGGCCCGCTACACTCCCACTGAATCCCATCGAGGCCCCCTGGGGACTCGGCTAAGGCCCCGTTGGAAACCTCTGGGTTTCCGGTAGGGGTCCCTCGAGGCCCGCTCGGAATCTGGTGGTGTGGATCGGATAGAATTTCTCTAAGCCCGGGCTCGGGTGTGTCCCGTTGCCCGAGTGGGCTACCCAGACTCCCTCCCCTCGAAGTTGGTTCACGAGAGTTCCTTGACACTGGGCGCTTGTATCCTACGCCCGCGCAGGACCGTCCTGGCTCAGAGCACGAAGGAGACCAGAACACTTCGTAATCCCAAGAGGTGGAGTAAAAGAAACAGACGAGAAAAGGAGGGAAAAATCGTGATGGATAACACCTGAATATGAGAGAAAATGATAATGTAGATGGAGAAAGGGAGCAAGGAGCGAAGACGATGGCGAGCCTCTGCATAAGGAGGACGAAGGAGAGGGAGGTGAGAGGCGAGCTTCCACACTTCCAGGGATAATCAATGGATCATTAAATTGCAATGCTGGTGAGGCCGCCAACTTGGCCTTGGAACCAAAAGGTTATGCCATCTTCGCCATCATCTACAGTCATCGGCGGTCTTTGGCTGTAAGGATTCCTGGTGCCAAAATATCCTGCACTTGCCATTGATAACTCGATCCCCTCTAGTGTGAGAATGAATACGGTCTCAAGGGCACCTCGAGGTGAGGTCAGATGGATTCCTGCCAAGTGTATGGCAGTCGGAAGGCGGACAGGGCCCGGGTGAAGAATGACAAGAGCAGCAGCAGAGGGGGCAGGAGTAGGCCCTCGGGATCACTCGTCTACGTATACCTTGCAGGAACAGGAAGTAAGGGAGCCGAGGAGGAGGAGCAGGAGGAGGAGGAGGAGGAGAGGACCGGTAAACATCATGGTAATAATGAAAAAAAAAAAAACTTATTGAACACAATGGGCGTATTAAGCCTCTAGTGGCCTTTGTGCCGCAACAAGAGCAGGTGGTTACCGAGCACGGGGGGGCTGGGGTTCCCTCCTTAAGGCGGCCCTGGTCGTTTACCGCGCCGCCACCCCATCCAACCTTACGATTCTTAACGCTGTCTCTTCATCGCACGGAATACGCGAGAGGCATCCACAATCACCCATCCAATTAACAAGTTTTCTGTATCGAATTAGCTTAAAGGACACACGTGTATCTTACAGACTCCTGACCAAGGTGTAGCAACATCAGTTGAACTGACGCTTTGCCACGGCGGCAAAAGGGGAATACAGGAGTGTTGGAGATCGAGGACCTTAAGGCCGCCTCACATGCCGTCTTCCATGCCAACCCACCATTTCAGGACACGGCCGCCACTCCGGCTGTCTCGGCATGTCCAACACTATCGTGGTCTGAATTGATTATTCTAAGTGCACTGTGGAGGAGGTTTCTAAGTTTGCCTCGGTACTGTCAGGTGTGGTGTATGGCTCCACGCCTCCCACGCCACACTGGAGCGTCCTGCGCCTCCCGTGCCAAAAAAACTGGGGCTCCGCGCCTCCAACACCACAGCCGAAACGTTCAACGTCACAGCTGAAGCATTTCCACACCTCCATTGCGGAGCAGTTTTGATGTCATCACTATTTGTCTCCTGACCCTAAATGGCGCCAGGCCCAGCACCATCACCGGCTGGGTTAACAGTGTTGCTACGTTGGCGGGACGCTCCATGAGAACACTGCCGGCGTTACTATGTAAGAGGGACGCTACATAAGGACACAGCTTAAATTACTTCGACTCATCACAAGAAAAAGAACCACAGTGTTAAGAGGTGGAAAGTATAACAAGAGAACTAACTCCCTTACACTTCTCTGTATCCATCAGCCAGCACAGGTGGAGGTTGCGCCCACTCATAGCAATGGACAGCTCGGAAGGGACAGGTATCTGGCCTGCGACACCATCACAATAATCCACGCCTCCTGCCACCCCCATTTCCGATTCCCCAACACCACACAGACTATTCGCGCGGGGTCATACTCCTCCACACCTGGCCGGGGCTCAGGGATAACCTTTCCATAAAAAAACACATATGAGACTATGGATGAGGGAGACGGTGGCGCGAGGACCCGCAGTGGCCCACAGGCCCAGATATAAAACTTGTCTTAAAAGGGAACAAAAGACTTGGTAAAACCTGAAGGTGTTTCCTGCACGACTGACGGAGGATCTGCCACACGTCCCCTGCACTACATCGCCACCACCACACGCCCACACCTGCACCACACCCACCCATCCACTCTACCTGCACCACACGTCCGTAATTCCAGACTAGAGAAGGTCAGGTGCGGTGGACCAGCCAGTATCTCAAAGGACAACTACTACTACAACTTCCAAGGGAAGTATACGTAGAATTACACTTATTCATTCATAATTACCAGAGGACCTCTTTCTGAAAGGGTCCTGGAGTTATCCACATTACCATCATTTATTTACAGGAATAAGTCAGTTATAATATCAGGTCATAACTGCCACTCTCTTCTATACTTTTACATCTTTAATGAAAGAATAAAAAAGTATGTGATAAGATGAAGAAAGGATCACCGTAAAGGAAAGATATACATACAAAATAAAATCATACATCGGCTTTATGCATGAGGAATACTTCGCTAAATACAGAAAGACTTGAAAGGTCTGTCATGGGCCAGGGGTAAAGGCCACTGTAAACAAAACCATACAGACCCTACCTTGTCCGGACAAAGTTAGATGGCTGGGGAAAATGAGGTTCTTTAACCCTCCAGTTCGCGGGGTTCATTAATTACTTTCTTGGAAGGAAATGATTTATGGCAGGAGATCAGGCCTACTGATGGCTCGTCCCACCGATACTGAAAGAAGATTTGAGGGATTCCGCCCCCAACGCTGACACACACACACACACACACACACACACACTCTCTCTCTCTCTCTCTCTCTCTCCTAGAGGCTACGGACGAGCCAAGCGCAGTTTCTGCGACCAAAGAAATGAGGAGAACTGGGACGGCCAGTAACGTTCCATTTGCAGTCATGTGAGCAGGAGGTACTCAGGGCAGGCTGAGGAACTTAACGAGAAATGGAGGAGCTCACGAGAGGGTCTCCATCACAAATGAGAGAGAGAGAGAGAGAGAGAGAGGGGGGGGGGGGAGAATAATTTGGACAAAACAGGAAACAATTCACACCATTTTTGGGGAATTCTTCAGGAGATCATTGTTGATTGAACAGTAGCAAATCAGCTACGTAATTCAGAGGGAAAAGCTTACACGAGGATGTGAAGATATGCGAGGAACTGAATGACAAGTTCAAAAGTGTTTTCACAGTGGAAGGCATTATAGCCCTCAACACCACTGTGATGGGATGGGAGAGACGTCTTGAAAAGGCTGAAATATTTGAAATTATCATGAACAAAATACTAAAAGGTCTTAACATATAAAATATCTCCATGTGAGTCGAGGATGTGAGCTGATTATACCCGATAAACCACTTGAAGTATTTTTCAAGGTGTGGCTGGAGAGAGTGACATAATGCCAAGGAAGTGGAAAAGGGCAAACGCCAAGCCTGTCTACAGAAAGGAGATCGATAAGGGAAGCGCTGAACTACAGACCAATCTCTCTGGGGAGTCTATTCTATTGGAAAAGATAATCACAAAGCAAATGGAAGACTCCTTGCAGAGGAGAGACTACCTGAGTGAGTGACGGTACGGCTTCAGGGAGAGGAGGTCATGTGTAACGAACCTCTTAGATCTCTACAAGACAGTGAGATCTGCATCCGGACTACCAAAAAACACCTGACGACACTATACCAAACAGGATAATGATTATAAAGGATTACCTCGTCGGGAGGGAACAAATGGTGGATGCCAAAGGAGCCTTCTCGAAATGTGGTTGATGTCATCAGTGGCGTGCCACAGGGGTCTGTTTTGGAACCACTGCTGTTTTTGATTTGTCATTGACATGACAGAAGGACTGGGCGCCTGCCTGAGTGTGTTTACGGATGATGCCAGTGTAGTGAGCAAAATGGAAAGCGAAAAGGTTTGTATCAGTTCTTAAGGGGACCTCAACACACTCTAAAGTTGGTCTGATACATGGCTCATGAAATTCTACCCGAGGAAATGTGAAGAAATGAGGATAGGACGCTGCGAAAGAAGGACCCGATATGAATATTATCTAACGGAATATAAGCTGCAGGAATCTCTCTGTCAGGAAGACATTCAAGTAACCATCAGACTCGTCGCCAACGTCCCACATTAAACGAATAGCAAAGGACACAAACTATCTGCTGGCACATACTACAACAGCATCTAAGTATATGGATAAGGAAATATTCAGCAAGTCATTCACATCTAAATCAGATCACAAGCGCAAAGAAAAATGGGAAGGTCCTGAAGAGGGCTAAAAAGATGGAACGGACATTACAGAAAAAAGGAACTGGCCTTAAATTTCTCGACCATGGTAAAGAAAAAGAACAAGAAGTGACCTGATCACACAATCTTGAAGCTTTTATCCTGCATGATGACGCAGACAATATACAGTTCTTTTTTTTCGCAAGGCAGGGATAAAACAATATGGGGTCATAACATGAAGTTAAGCAAAAACTTATTAGAAAAATTTAAAGAAGTAATTTCATACCATGGGGGTAGTGAATTGAAGGGATGAATTAATCTATGATCCTGTGAATGTGAACAGCAAAGTTGTAAGACTCTGAAGAATGTTCACGAAATGGAACCCCATGAGCGTTGAACTTCCTCCCCATACAGTACAGGAGATGGGGCCCCACGAGAGTAGAACTCCCTCACCATACAAGAGATGGGGCCCCATGGGTGTAGAATTCCCTCCCCGTACAGTACATGAGGTGGGGCCCCACGAGTGTAGAACTCCCTCACCATACAAGAGATGGGGCCCCACGGGTGTAGAACTCCCTCGGTGTAGAACTCCCTCCCCGTACAGTACAAGAGATGGGGCCCCACGAGTGTAGAACTCCCTCACCATACAAGAGATGGGGCCCCATGGGTGTAGAACTCCCTCACCGTACAGTACATGAGGTGGGGCCCCACGAGTGTAGAACTCCCTCACCATACAAAAGATAGGACCCCACGGGTGTAGAACTCCCTCCCCGTACAGTACAAGAGGTAGAGCCACACGGGTGTAGAACTCCCTCCCCGTACTGTACAAGAGATGGTGCCCCACGAGTGTGGAACTCCCTCCCAGTACTGTACAAACAGCTAATTACACAGACGTATGCAGGGGAACCTTGAAGCGTAGTGTTAAGCGTCACACATTCACTTTCCTTCATTTTCCTTACCGTCAAGTCACTTTCCAATGATTTCCGAAACTTTCAGTCGTGGAGAATAAACTGGAGGCTTTCAGCTTCACAAAGTTTTGTCCATTGATTTTTTCACTTAAGTTGCCTAAAACACAAAGATTTATGAAGTTCAGAGTTGTGAAGGCATCCGACACAAAAAGTGTCTACATTTTGGAAAGCAAAGCTTTGAAATATTAAACAGACTCCCAGTATTGCACAGTGACTTTAAGGTACGACCCTGAAGCAAGAGATGTTACGGCCCTTGACTGATGACCTGACCCTTATGGTCCGGGGTCCAAGGCCAGGTCTTTATACCCAAGAGTTGTACTGTTCGGCAAGAGGGGTCGTATTGTTGTGATCAGTGGGTTGTAACATCGTACTCAAGGGGTCGTAGCATCGTGTTCAGGGTTCGAGTCTTCGTGTTCACGGGGTTGAACTTAAAAAAGCTCTGCACTGTTCGCACCACCATGAAAGAACTACTATAAGGTCCTTTACGCTACTTCCCTAAGGGAGGAAACGAGATCTCGCAAACATATGACGGTCGGCCAAGCTTTCAAACTAGTCCACGGCTTCATGGCTGACTGCAAGGTCAAAAGTCTCATGCCATCCACTATTTCAGGCGGTAATAATCTCATTTTCCAGGCCAGTTCTCTTACAGGGAGTGTTAACGCACGTGCAGAACACGCGCATTACTAGTTTTGTGGAGTTTTCTGATCAAATAATTGCATTATCAACTTTAACATTCGAATAACTACATAAAAAAAAAGTGTTTTAGGCATACAAAAAGTTAACGAGGCTGCTTGTCTTTGGAACATCTGTTTCAGGTCCGATGGTTAGAAATTCAGACCATGCACAAAAAATTTCAAGCGAATTTTTAAGTTACTTTTACTTAAAAAAACAAAAAAAAGACCTGTCCCACTCCCGTCGCTGCGTCTGGCTGGCTGTCAAGACTAAAGTAGTCTTAAACAGAAGGATGAAGCCAACATAATAATACGCTATGAAGATTAATTCCTTCTTAACGTGTTATATAACATTTACCTCCAAGGTCACTCACACAACTGTTCCTGAAACTCCCGTCCGCTGGACCAGTACAGGAGAAATGCAGAGACACGAGACTCCCTTGAAATGACCTGGTTACAGGGAATCCTTCGGAGGAAGAAGTAGTATCGGACAAAATTTCCTTGCGGGTTATACAGCTGTCCTCATAAAGTACAGCAAGCCATTAGCGGCACAAACAAACATCCTCACGTCTCTATTCCAGGTACATAAACACTAATCAATAGTAAACAGTAATACGCAAAGGCTTTGAGATCTATGAATTCTGTGTGCCAATCAATTCAACATACGAGAAGTCAACATGAGCAAGTACTAGTGTTACGTTGAAGTGTATGTGAAGGACAACACTATGGCTGCAAGTAGCGCCGGAAGGCCGTAACCACACACAGTGATGACCAGTCTCCAGCAATGCCCTTCCTTTACAACGACGCCTTTAGAGTCACACCTTAAGCACGTGGAACAACCCTTACAATCACGCCTTAAAACACGTACCACTACCCTTACAATCACACCAACGGACACCCCATGTACGTGATGACAGGGCTGTGACGTAATGCTAGTTACCACAACACCCCGCCCCCCTAGAAAAAAATGTTAATGTGTAAATAAATGTAAAAAAAAAAACAAATAAATATCAAAGTGACTACCACCGGGCATAAATTGGCGTGGATGAATGAGAGAGAGAATGGTGATATTATGAGGATAATGAGAGGCGAGCCGAGAGCCGCGGTAGGTCAAGTGCTGCTAATGAACCTTCAACACTCCGTCCTCAAGACCCCTCGAGAACACCAGGACGGCCATCGTAAATATAATGACTATGGTGGAGATATATCCCCACCAAAACCACCACCACCACCACCACCACCCACCACCATACGAACCATAGACCCCCACCACTACCACCACTATAACCACACAACCACCCACCCCACTGTCATCACCACTGCACTAGCAATTACACCACCATACGGAACAGTTTCTGCTCCTGGCGAAACTTAAGTCTTTCCGATACGCAGGCGGCGTATGATCCAGGCATCGTGCGTAACCATCACATGGGTAAGGACTACAAGATGACGCACCAGGAGAATTACTACTGGACTGGCACAAGCGGCTCAGAGTGTGAGAGAGAGAGAGAGAGAGAGAGAGAGAGAGAGAGAGAGAGAGAGAGAGAGAGAGAGAGAGAGAGAGAGA
>JAYMFT010389760.1:0-19800 GCA_038088735.1 Panulirus argus
CGTCTGTTTCCTGGCGCTACCTCGCTGACGCGGGAAACAGCGATCAAGTATAATAAAATAAAATAAATATATATATATATATATATATATATAGGTAATGGGATGGCCTTGATTTGGGCCTCAATTGCCCATGCCATCTCAGGTAACACACACACAAAAAAATTATAGGGTAAATATTTCCTTATCCATATACCAGAAGGAATGAATAAAATCTGTCTCCTTTACAATTTTTCCAATATGGGACTCTGGTAATAGGTCATGGACAAGGATGACCACCAAGTCCTTCTTACATACACAATCCTGAAGCTTATTTCCTGCTAAATATCAATCATACTGAGGCTTTCTTTCACTTATTACATTTGCTAGGGTTGAATTTTATCAACCATGCATCAGACGAAATTTGGAGTCTGTTCAGGTCCCCTTGCAAGCTGATGCAATCCTCCTCGCATTTCACTTCCCTCATGACTAATGCATCATCTGCAAACATATCCAGGTTAGAGTCCATACCTTCAGGCATGTTACTCTCATAGATCAGGAAGAGAAAGTCCCAAACCTGGACCCTGGAGCACTCCATGGTGACCTCTACTCATTTGGAGAAGGTTCCTATGACATATGTCGTTTGTTCCCTTCAACTAAAATAATCCTCTATCCATCATAGTAGTCTTGCCATTATTCCTGCCTGATATTCCAGCTTCTTAATCAAATTTCTATGTGGTACTGTTTCAAAAACTTTCTGGCAGTCAAGATATAAACAATCAACCCAGCTTTTCCTTTTGTCTAAGAAGGTCTAACTCTCTTACAGAAATCTATGAGGTTCATTACACACAACCTACTTTCCCTAAAACAATGTTATCACTCACTTTTGTCATTTCTCCTTTGTAAAAAGTCATCCACTTGCTTTCTCATTAACTTTTTCATTACATTAAAGACCACACTCATCAAAAAGATTAGTCTGTATTCAGTGTCTCTTCCCAGTCTCTTTTCAGATATATGGATATGATGTTTGCTCTCTCCCACTCCCTTGTGAGTCTGAATGTGTGATGGAGTATGGTGAATCTATCTGTCTATCTATCTATATCTCTGAAGCCTGTTCCCACTTGGAACTACCTCAAGGGGGTGGCCATGACAACAGAGTCTCCATAACTACTGAACTCCAGAGCTTCTTCTTACCCTTTAGTGCCTCACCTTTAACTGGCCACTTGCAGAAGGCAACTCTAGCACAGTGTTTGCAGAGGTACCTACCTAATGTTCCTACAGATCACTTCTACCAAATACTCCTGTTCCTACCTACTACTTCTACCTAATGTTTCTACCTAATGCTCATGCCTAAATGTTCCAAGTACTACTTACATCAACTGCTCCTACCATTTTGCCAAAAGGCAGGGCTTACACATACTGCTCACAGTAGGAAAATCTAGAGTTACAAAGAATGAGTTGTGTGAGTTAAGTGTTGTCAAGTGTCATGTGCAACAAGAAGAGATTGTATGTCTGTGGACAGAATGCCAATAGTCCATGTGTGGGTGACACAGAAAAAGAAGACAACTACCTGGGTTAGGAGAGTGCAACTTGACAACCACTGAAGTGCAGGATCCCTACGCAGCAATCGCTAACCCTCCCGATACCCAGGTGGGTAGTACTGACAATATACCTCCCTGACTGCTGGCTGCCTACCAACTATTATCTTCAGGAAAACAGGGAAAAGGACAGTTTATCCAATCTTGTATAAAAATAAAACATGGTTAAGTAAAAGAATGCCAGGGAGAATGCAGACTGTACAGAAAGATATTTCACGGACTAGATGTGGTGCGGAAGCATCTCCAGGTTTCTGCCTGACTCTACTGCCAATGAGAGGGAGGGCTCTGGCAGTAGTAGTACTGGCCCCTCTTATGACATTTTCCTCTCTATTAGACCTTCCTCTTTTTTTATCCACTATACCAACATTTGTGGTCTCTCTAGGAACCTCTCCCCTGTAGAACACTGTCTGTCTAGTACCTCTCCTAATATCTTACTTCTCTCTGAGAAACAGCTGTCTAATGATTTTCTCACTAGTCCCTTTTTCACATCAAATGATAATCTTCACTCATGATTCTGGTTCAAAGAAGGTGTTTGTGCCTATTCCAACATCAACGCACCTGCTGCATGCCTCAAGGACCTTGAGTCCTCAAACTCTGATGTTATGTGGCTCAAGGTCTGTCTCCCTACTACCATACTTTTCCTCTCTTTTGCATATTGCTCGCCTAATTCTACAAATCTTACATCTTTCTTTGACTATCTAAACTCCTGCCATGAGACTGTGACATTCTCATCTGCAAGCTGAGACCCTCTACCTTGGGATTTCAATGTTCACCAGAGGGAATGGTTGAATTCCTCCCATAAAGATGGTGGAGGGACTGAAGCCCTCACGTTCTCCAATCTCAATGATTCAGAGCAAATGATCTCCCACCCTACCCATTTTTCTGAGAGCTGTGACCACTCTCGTAATATTCTGGATCTGTTTTTCACCTCTTGTCCATTCTGCTGTAAGTACACAATTATGCTCCCGGTTGGTTCATCTGATCCCACTCTCATAAACATATATATTCTGACAGCATCTCCTCTAGCAGCCCCTTCTAAGCATTTATATTGGCACCTAAACAATGCTGACTGGAATAACTTACATACCTTCTTTTCTGACTTTCATTGTATAAATAGCTGTCCCTTATGTGGTGATGCTTCTGTCTCCGCCAAAAGCATAGCAGAGGTTATTGTTGCAGGAATGAAAGCATTTATCTCCTCTTCCTCCAATCCTTGGTTCAACTGTTCCTGTTCTGACACTGTTCAGGCAAGGGATAAGGTGTACTGGGCTTGGAAAACTCTCATTTCTCTGGCTCCCATTCAACTTTTATCACTGCCCATAATCACTGCAAGCAAGTTATCCATGAGGTAAAGAGTTTCTATATTCAAAGGAAGTGCAATAACCTCTCCTCATCATCCACTGATAGGTTTTTCTGGTCTTTAGCTACGGGCATTTCCAACAACTTCTGTTGCTCTAACTTTCCTTCACTTTTCCACTGTGACAGCACTATAGCTGTCTCTCCTGTAGAATAAGCAACTCTCTTTAGTCCCATTTCTCCTATAACTCCACCTTGGATGACTCTAACATTCCTTCACCCCTTAAGAGCTTTTCTGTCTGGACACAAGCAAGGATTATGGTCCTGATAGCATCCATCCCTGTGTACTGAAAGAGAGTACCTCTGAACTTGCACCTGTGCTTTCTCATCTGTTCAGTTTCTGTTTAAAGACCAAAACTTTTCCCCTCTCCTTGGTTGCATGCATTAATACGTCCAATCCCTAAGAAGGGTGAATGTTCTGACCCCTCTAACCATCATTCTATCACTTTGACATTACCATTTCCAAGGTCTTTGAATCCCTCCTCAACTCCCATATCCTTAGACATCACGTAAGGCAAGATCCACCGCTGATATACTTTCCTATCTTACTTACGTCTGGTCATCATCCTTGAAAGATTCTGGGGAGTTGTGTAGCTACCCTTGCCATCCAAACCTTTTGACAAGGTATGGCACTGTGGTCTCATCCCTAAGCTCCCCTCTTCTGGTTCTCCTCCCTTACTTTGCTTCTTCATATGTAGCTTCCTCTCCGGCCGATCTATCTCTGTGGTTGTTGATGGATCAGCCTTTCCCCTTTTATCCATCCTACACTTTTTCTCTTTCTTTCAACAATTTCCTCTCCTCCACAAATAATCAAATGCACTCATACTCTGATGACTCAACACTGCATTCATCCACATCATTCAATTCTGCTTCTTCTTCTCTCATTCCATCTGCATCTTGTCTTGACACAGCTTCCTCAATAAGCTCAGACTTGGACAGGATTTCTCAGTAGGGTAGAAGAAACCTAGTTAAGTTTAATGCCTCCAAGACCTAGTTTCTACTCACCTCTCCATTGAAAAATCCTCACATTTATTGTCTCTCCTTTTACGGTTTTTTAATTTCACCTCTTAACTCAGTGAACATACTTGGTATTACTTTAGCATCCGCTCTTTCTTGGAAACCCCACATTACAGAAATAGCTAAGTCTGCCTCTAAGAAACTGGGAGTCCTGTTTAGATGTCAAAATTTTTTTCTTCTCAACAGTTACTCCATTTCTACAAAGGATTGAGTCAACCTTGTATGGAGTACTGCTCTCACATCTGTGGTGCTTCTAGCTCTGCATCCATACATGAGAGTTGAGTGGAAAGCAGTCCGACTTATAAACTGTTCCAGGATAACTTCCAAACTTGACCCTCTTGCCCTACACCATAATGTTGGTTCACTTTCCCTCTTCTATAGGTATTACTTTGGTTTTTGCTCCTGAGAGCTAGCTGCATGTGTGCCCCACCACAAGCTAGACCACACAATAATCAGCAAGCTGTTGTGTTACAAGATTACTGTATGGCCATTGGCAACTCAAGGGTGGGTTATTTTGATACCTGCTTCTTTCCCTACATGTCAAAGCTCTGGAACTCTCTACCTTCTAATGTCTTTCCCAGTAACTATGACCTAGCACATTTTCAAAGACAGGTTTTTCAGTCCCTCCAAAATTCCTAAATACTTTCCTTTGTCTTTACTTTTTTCTTTTCATAATTTTCTCTTTACTTCAACTATACTTCAATTAAGGCCAGGGCTTAGTGTGGACTTTTGTCCAAGACTGGAGCCTTCAACATAAAAAAAAAAGATGCAAGATGTTGCTTAAGAATAAACAGAGATAATAAAATCATATGAAAAGGTATGAATGGAGTTCTAATATGGAAAGAACATACTAAAGGGACAGACACATTGATAGGAAGACAGAGAAGGTGTATATCAATGAAATGAAATGAAGAGGGAATGGGCAATATCTTGCAGAAGTGAGGAGTGATGCATGATGATCCTGCACGAGCCCCTCTCCTAGAGAGTAGGGGGGAAGCATACTAGAAAACAAAATATACTTAACTACATCTTCACAAGATACTTGCCTTCACATCGTTTATGTTAGGTCTAAAAAGTTTGGGATGGTGAGGCAAGATTAAATCAACAGGGTAAGTTATGTAGCATTACATACAGTGCCAAATTGTATACATGCATTACATTATCAGGTCATAAAACCAAATGAATGATAAATGTAGCTGGATTCTCTCCAGTTTGCTAACTTTATATAATGCACACATCACTATCCATACATCTTTGTTTCACAATTTACAATTCTTAACATGTTGCAAAAGGTAACAAAAGAATCATATACTTTGTTGCATTTCATTACACCTTAACAAACAAAACAAAACATAACCAAACTAAACAAAATTTGAGTAATATGTCCCACACATTTGAAATGTAATCTAAACTAATATAAGTTATAAAAGTTTATTATCTGAAAGTTTCATAATAAGCCCTACCTTAATTAAAGCTACAGATTTAGCAATTTTCTTTTCCCTCTCAAGATCAAGCTTAATGTTCATGTTTCTCCTACTTCATAACATTCACTAACCTTCTTATGGAGCATAAAGGGGAGAAATTCCTATCTTAAAGTCCTGAAATCTCTCTCCCAGATGCTCATAAGCTTTTATGAATGAATTGTGTTAACCACCAGAGTTCCTGTTTTCTTCTATAAATGGGTACAGCTCCTCTTAATATTCTCTGTCATTTCCTACACAATCAGATTCTCAGGATCAGTTTCTGAAATATTACACTTTTGACATGAGTAAGATTTTAGCAGCTAACTATGATTTGCAAACATACAGTTTATTTCAAGCATAAGTTTATACAATATTTATATTAGAATATATGAAAGCATATGAAAACATTACAAGCATGAAAAGAAGAAAATTGAGGTCTTCATCTTTTCTTTTTCCTTATCCTTCTTATATGGAAAAAAATTTGCATTAAAATATCTCCAGTTGGAATTCCATGGAGTCAATCAAATCTTAATTATGTAATGTTTGCATAAAAAATTCTAATTTTTCCACTGGGACTATACTGAGGTCAGAACATTTCATAACTTTAAATGAAGTGATTTTGTAAACCTAATATAGTTTTAACTGTTATTTCTACGAATGTTTATTCTTTTTTATACTTGATCATCTTTTCCCGCATTAGCAAGGTAGCACCATGAACAGATGAAGAAAGGCCGCATCCATTCACATACATTCACTAGATGTCATGTGTATTCACCAAAATCACAGCTCCCTATCCACAACCAGACCTTATAAACCTTTCCATGGTTTACCCTGGATGCTTCACATGACTTGGTTCAGTCCATTGACAGCATATCAACCCCAGTATACCACACAGTTCCAATTTACTCAATCCCTTGCAAGCCTTTCACCATCCCGCATATTTAGGCCCCAAATGCTCAAAATCTTTTTCACTCCATCCTTCCGTCTCCAATTTGGTCTCCCCATTCTCCTTGTTCCCTCCTCTTCTGACACATATATCCCCTTTGTCAACCTTTCTTTATTAATAGTCTCCACATGTCCAAACAATTTCAGCACAACCTTTTCAGCCCTCTCAATCCCATTCTTTCTATTACCACATCTCTCTGTTACCATTTCGTTACCTACTCAATCAAACCACCTCACACCACATAATGTCCTCAAACATTTCATCTCTAACACATCCACCCTCCTCCGCACCTCTTTATCTATAGATTTTGCCTTGCATCTATGTAATATTGCTAGGACTTCTATATGTTCAAACGTACCCATTTTTGCCCTCCTAGATAACGTTCTCTTTCCACACATTCTTCAGCACTTGTAGAACCTTCATCCCCTCATCCACTCTATGACTCGCTTCCGCTTCCATGGTTACATTCGCTCCCGCATCCACTCCCAAGTATCTAAAACACTTCACTACTTCCATGTTTTCTTTTTTCAAACACACACCCTATCTAACCTGTCCCTCAACCCTACTAAACCTAACAACCTTGCTTTTATTCACATTTACTCTCAACTTCCTCCTCTCATACACTCTTCCAAACTCAATCATCAATTTCTGCAGTTTCTCATTCGAATCTACCACCAATGCTGTAGCATCAGCAAACAGCAATTGACTAAATTTTCAGGTCCTCTCATTCCAACAGAATGCAAAATTTGCCTCACTCTCCAGGGCTCTTGCATTTACCTCCCTCATCACCCCATCCACAAAAAAATTAAACAACTATAGTCACACCACACACCCATGTCGCAGACAAACCTTCACTTAGAACTATCCACTATCCTCTCTTCCTACTCATACACATACCTTACACCCCCGATAAAAACTTGATGCTTCAAGCAGCTTTCCTCCCACACCATATATTCTTAAGACCTTCCACAAGGAATCTCTAACAACACTATCATATGCTTTCTCCAGATCCATAAATGCCACATACAAATCCATCTGTTTCTCTAAGTATTTCTCACACACATTCTTTAAAGTAAACACCTGATCCACATATCCTTTACCACTTCTGAAACCAAACCTTTCCTCCCCAGTCTGATGCTATGTACATGCCTTCAATCAGTACCCTTCCATACAACTTATCATATGCACTCAATAAACTTAAATCTCTATAGTCTTACCACTCACCTTTATGAACCTTGCCTTTATATAATGCAGTAAACATGTATTCAATGAATCCTCAGGTACCTCAACATGATCCATATATACAATGAAAATCCTTACCAACCAATCAACAACACAGTTACCCCCTCTCTCAATAAATTCAACTGCAATACCATCAACTCCAACAGCTATGCCACGTTTTACCTTACGCAAGGCTTTCACCATCTCTTCTCTTTTTGTCAAACCACTCTCCCTGACTCTCGCATACCATCCGGACCCAAACACCTTACATCTGCCTCCATATCATTAAACATATTAAACAGTCCTTCAGAATACTCACTACATCTCCTCACTTCAACACTAACTGTTACCACTTTCCTTATTGCTCCCCCCCCTCAATGATGTTCCTATTTGTTCTCATGTTTTTTGCACATTATCAATCTCCTTCCAAAACATCATCTTATTCTCCCTAAAGTTTACTGATACTCGCTCATCCCAACTCTAACATGCCCTCTTTTTCAACCCCTGCACCTTCCTCTTGACCTCCTTCCATTTTCTCATGCATTCCATAATCATTTGTACTCTCTTTTTTAAATACTACCTAAACATCCCTCTTTTCTCTTACACTAGCAACTTCATATCTTCATACTACCACTCATAACCCTTTACAATTTGCCCACCTCCCACCTTTCACATACTAAATGCATCTCTCGCAAATACCAGTACTGTTTCCCTTGATATCTCCCATTCCAATTCCTCTCCCCTTGCTTCATTTGCTGTCACCTTTTGCCATAATACACTCAAGCTCTCCTGGTATTTCTTCACACAAGTCTCTTTTCTAGGTTCACTTACTCTCACCACTCTCTTCTCACCAACAATGTTTCCTATTTTCCAAAAACCTCTAAAAATCTTCACTCCAACCTCCACAAGACAGTGATCAGACATCCCAACAGCTGCCTGTCAGCATATTTACATCCAAAAGGCTCTCTTTTATATGCCTATCAATCAATGTCTAATCTGATAATGCCCAATAACTATCTTTCCTATTCACATATGTATACTTGTGTATATCCCTCTTTTCAAACCAGGCATTCAGCACAAAACTCCACAAGCTTTTCATTATTTTCATTCATAACAATGAATACCCCATGCACCCCAATTATAACCTCAACTACCACATTACTTACCTTCACACTTAAACCGCCCATCACTGATACCTACCTGGTCTCATACATCAAAACTGCTGACACACTCACTCAGCTGGTCCCAAAACACTTTCTTCTCATGGCCTGATGCATAAGCACCAATAATCATCCATCCCTTGCCTTCCACCTTCAATTTCACCCACATCAATCTAGAATTTACTTCCTTACACTTTCACACACTTCCGCAACTCCTGCTTTTAGGAGTAGTGCTACTACTTCCTTTGCTCTTGTCCTCTCACCAAACCCTGACTTTGTGTCCTAAGAGATTTGTAAGCCATTCTTCCCCTTTGTCCTTAAGCTCTGTGTTACTCAGAGGCAGAACATCCAAGTTTCTTTCCTCATATATCCTTCCTATCTCTCCTTTCTTATCATCTTGGTTACACCCACACACATTCAGACACCCCATCTTGAGCTTTCAAAGAGGATATGCACTCCATGCTTGGGTCCTTCTTCTGTTCCATCTTTTGGAAATCAAAATACAAGAAGGGGGCTTTTAGTTGCATACCACCAATTCAGTCACCTTCTCCAAGATGCAGAGAATAAAGAGGTAGAATTATTTCTCCCCTACCCTAGAGATAAGTATATACAATATTTACAACAGAATATATGAAAGTATTAGACAACATTACATACATGTAGAGAAAAAAACTGAGTTCTTGATTTTTTATATTTTCCATTATTCTTCTTATATAGAAAAATGCTGCATTAAAATATCTTCAGTCTGAATTCCATGGAACTAACCACATTTAAATTTTGTAATCACAACTTCTAATTTTTCCACTGGGCTAATACTGAGGTCAAAAGATTTCTTAAATTTTATTGTGGAGTTCTTGTAAACCTGATATAGTTATCAAATGTTATTTCTGTGAGTAAATATATACTACATAAATCAAGCAATACATCCTACCCTAATTCAAGACTGCCCAACTGGTAAAAATTAACTTTTACAAAAATTAGATTTAAGGAAACATGCTTCAATTTCTGTATGAAAACACCAATTGCAAAATCAAAATTTTTTCAAACCTATAAGAATGGGAGAAACTTTGTTTTCTATGAACCCTACAATATTTCACTACAAACAATACAAACTACAACTTACAAAGACCATTACATTAAACTACTGTAAAATAATCACCC
Organism: Panulirus argus; assembly: GCA_038088735.1. Taxonomy (NCBI): domain Eukaryota; kingdom Metazoa; phylum Arthropoda; class Malacostraca; order Decapoda; family Palinuridae; genus Panulirus; species Panulirus argus. The sequence continues at coordinate 9,899 of JAYMFT010389760.1, forward strand.
CAAAAGCATTCATACAATCCATGGTTTACAGGACTGGTACAGAAGTCAGTTTTGATATGCTGGCAAAAGCATCTGAAAGCAGTACATACACATGCCCACTGTGTTTTAGATAGGTCAAGAAATTATTAGATAATTGAAAAAATTAATACTTCTTATGAAAACCAGAAGATCCAGCAAGCCATATGTCCACATTTTCTACAGCAGTTGCCAAAACCAATTAAAATAGATTTTTCTTGTATCGTAGTTCAACAACATCACTGCTATCAGAGTCTGTATCACCCTCTCATACAAAATGGTTGGATATTACCCCTTAAACTGCTGGCCTGATCTGGAAAGTCCAACAAGGAGTGTGTAAAAGAAAATAAACTTTTTCCCTTTATGAAATATATTAGCATTCAAAAGTAACAGAAAATACAAAGAAAGTTATATACCATTACTGTATGTTAGCTTAGTCCACTGCTGACTGAGCAGTGAAAGGGTAAGGGTATCATGTCTGATACTACCCAGTTAGAGAGGACAAGAGGATGATATGTTTGACAGCTCCTTATAAGAGAAAATAAAGATGTGAGGATAATGTTTCTTTCTCCCAAGCTTGTTTTCCTCACTTTTCTCTTTCACACACAGAGGCAGCAATGTACTAGAAATAAAGCATCAAAGCCTTTCAATCTAGCTTTCTGAGTAAGGGAAACTAGCAGGCAAGTATGGAAAGGATACTGAAAGATCCATTTCTTTCTTTATCTATATCTCTACTGCCAATTCCCTCCAGGAACTCCTATCGAAGGGGTGGCCATAGTAAAACAATCTCCACTTTCCTCTGTCCTTATATGCCTCCCTCATACATGCAATTCCATGCATTTTTCCATTATTTCTCTCCCTCCAGTACTCTTCTACTCTATTTCCCCATGTCACAGGTGGTCTTCCTCTCACACCAACCCCTTTAATTGTACTATCATACACTACCTCTGTAAACTCACTGTCTTGCATTCATTCCAAATGCCCAAACCAATTCAGAGCACAGTAATTCCTCAATTCAAGGGACTAATAGGGGGATGGGGTGTCCATTAACGCCAAAAGTCCATCAAATCGAATGTAACCATTTTTTGATACAATGTACAATATACAGTAATACAATATACAGTTCACATGCTTTCTTTTAACTCCTCTATCACTTGATGCCCTTATGAATTGTAAGGATTGCAAAATTACGTAATAAAGTCCCAGTTCTCTGTATAGAACCTGACTGCACAACAGCTTGAGGCAGACTGAGACCGAAACAAAGTGAGTATACCCCATGCTACCAAAGACAAGTGCAATATGAAATGCTCATGGTGCAACGTTTGAGATTTTTTAATCTTTTTTTTTAATTATTATTACAAATGTTTTATTATTTGCCCAGTCCGTTAAATCCGAAATCCGTTGTATCAGGGTCCATTAAATCGAGGGATTACTGAATTATGCTTCACCCACTCTACCATTCCACGATTCATTCCCTTTGCATTCTCTGCCATACTACATCTCTCATACACTCCAATTCTTTCTACATCCCATCTAGTCACAGGAACATCAAATAGCTCATTTCCAGAGCCTGGATTTTTGACTATGGTGAATGATTCCATGTTCATGTTTTGGCTTCATGGGTCTGGGATGCAAGAAATATGCTGTCCCTTAATCATTTCTTCACTTCAATAGGGTTTTGCAAAATCTATACTTTCACTCTGTTTCCTTTTAAACACCATTATTTTTGTTTTACTCACAATTAACTTCAATTGTGTATGTATACACACATCCTAACCTTTTACAATTCATCTTCTCTCTCAACAAACAACACTGTATCACCCAAAAACAGACTTGTCACTAGTCACCATACCTCACTGTCACACTCCATCTCTGCAGCCCCTTTCCCTAATTCTGCTTTCACGACTCTTATCACTCTATCCATATATTTGCTAAAAAGCCACTGTGGCATCACACAGCTCTGCCTTACACCCACATGTATACCAGAACTTTCACTCAACTCTATATTCACTATTAGACATGCATTTGCTACTCTATAAAAGGCTTTCACACCATTCAACAGTTGTCCCCCTGCCCCATAAACCATTAACACATCCCATAACAAATTCTATATGACTCTATCATATGCTTTCTCCAGATCCATAAAAACTGCATACAACTTCTCACCTTTCACTAGATACTTTTCCATAGTCATTTTCAGCCCAAAAACTGATCCACAGATCCCCTACTTTTCCTAAAACTCCCCCTGTTCCTCAATTATTCTGAATTCAGTCATTTCCATCATTCTATTAATAAATATTCTTACATGCACTATTCCTGGTATACTTAACTGACTTATTCCCCTGTAAGTGCTATATAAAGACTTAGCACATTTTCTTTTGAATATAAGAACAATAATAGTTTTCATCTAAACCACAGACACATTTTGTTTCCATGCTAAATTACGTATGAAATGAATCCCATCAATCAAACCTTCTCAATATTTCAGCATTTCAGCTATAAACTCATCCACTCTGGATGTCTTTCCTACCTTCAGCCTCATTATCATCCTTTTTACCCTCCTTCCTGGAATAGGCCCTTGCACATGTATCCTCTTCCTCCCATCCTCCATACCCATGCATGTAACAACTGCTGCCTCGCCTTTCCCACATTCATCAGTTCTTCAAAATACTCTTTCCATCTTCCTTTCACTTCCCTCTTTTGATTCAGCAACTCCACTTCCTTACTTCGCACATGAAAAATTCCACTCTTACATCCACCTCTTTCCTTTTTCACTTCTTTCCAGCACAATTCATTATTTTCTCTCAAGCTTTTAAACAACTTCCTTCCAAAATCTCCATCAACACTGCTTTCCTCTATCAGCTTCCAAACATTCTGCTTACACATCCCATGTTCTTCCCTTCTTTGCTGAACTTCCACTAGTATATTCCTTTCCACGTACAGAACATTCTACAGTACTCTTATTTCGCATATAGGCACAACTTTTGTATCGTACTGTATTTCAAGGCAATTTTGCACTAACTCTCAGTGCATGGGTTAAGTGTGAGTAACATACTGAAGGATTTGTTTGTTTGTTTATACAGACATTCTACTCACCTTGTACAAACTCTTATCTCATACACTAACACAGTATTGAGGTGAGTAACATGAATCTACCAAGAAATATCATACCTTTAGCATGAACCTTCAGCATGTGGAAGATTGGCTGGAACATGAGGCAACAACAATGGAGGTGTTTTTTCCTCTACCTCTTTAACTGTCATATGTTACAAAAGTCTTCCTTTACCTCAGGATTACATAAAGAGACAATTACACACAGCTATCATATAATCTCTTCCACAAACACAAGTTCAGTGAGACAACTCTAATGTAGGCATCCCTTCTTGTTATATAATCCTGCTAAAATCACATTCTAAGTAACATACATCTTCACATTTTTAATGTTAGTTTCTTTCATTATCTTCACTAACTGACACACACTAGTTTAGTTTAGTTTACACTTAAAAGTTACATACAAAAAGGCTTTAAAAAATCGTAATTTTCTCTAAATTTTTTTGGGAAAAATCTACTTTGATATATGTCCATCCATACATGAAAGGCTTTCTAGGAATATTTTCATAAAACTGGGGTATGAGTTTTGTAGTAATCTAAGTCATGTTTCACGGCATGTAGCTGTGTTACAAACACCATAATGCTTCTTTAGGTTACACATCAACTTGCCCATATCTAATTACTGCAGAATTTTGACTTTGTTGTGAAAAGTTAACCATAAAATGCTTTCTCTTCACACCACTACATTCATCATTATCACCTGGAAACCTGTTTTTTGCCACTACAAGGGCAGAATTAGAGCAAAAAAAAATCAGAGAAATAATAGTAAGTATGGAGTGATACCACCCTGAATTCACACTGAGAGAACAATACAGGTTGCCAATAAAAAATCCGGCAATCGTTATTCCGGTTTCAGAAGTTTTCCAGCAGGAATCTCGATGTGATCTGTACCTGCATGGTGAGCACAGTTTAAAAATTCCCGGGTTTCAAAGCTTTGAAGGATGCTACTGTTCCAGTTAGTGATGATGATGATCCTGACAACCCAACTGCTACCTGTATTTAACTTTTTCTACTGTGTACAGTACTAATTGAAAATTCTTCAGAACTGTGCTGTAAGTCCAGCATGTTACCAGTAGAGTACTGTATCATTTTACTGTGCCCAAACCATTTCATTTAGTTGTTCAACATTAAAAGTTCATTTGCTTTTCGTTTAGTGTTTAATTTTCTTTCTCATTAAAAGGTCATTTGCTTTTCATTTAGTGTTTAATTTTCTTTCTTTAAAGTACTATAGTCATTTTTTGTTACAATATATACAACATATATAGAGTAAGGAGGCAATCAATCAATTTTCCGGAAAAATCAAAAATCCTGCAGACATGAGGTCCTAAGGTTGCTGGATTTTTGATTGGCAACCTGCACTGAACTTTTAAATTGGGCCACAACAATGATTTAAAAACAGAGAGCAACCTTTGGAAACATGTGCCATCTTGGCAGGAATATTAAATATACAGGCAATCAAATTTTTTATGTTTTCAGACTATGAATACTTAGAAGATCTATATGTACTGATATACAGTTAATAAAACCATCATCATCAACCATCATCATTCTTGATTAATGTGAAGGCCTGAAATTCTACCTCTACATAAGCTTTTAAAATATGGACAATTGTAAAATCTAAAGCCCTTCCAACAAATTTGTAGTTCTAAACCACAAACTGATATACACAGAATTACACTTGTACATAAAATACAACTTTTAAAGTCACATCATTTTCTCATCCCATAAATTTTACTAGTATCTAATAAGAACAAGCTAAGGCTTGTTCAGCTTCATATCTGGTGATCAAGCAGCAGTTTAAGTCAACCTTTGCAGACATCTCAATGGTGTCCATGGTAAATTGTTTGTCTGATGGGGTGCAGCCTTAGCCAAGCAGCAACCATTAATAGGCTGATGTCAGTAGATCCAACGCCTACCCACTTCTCGAAGCTCACGCATTTTGAAGGCCATGAGCACTAGCTCAGCTCAAGACAGCAATGGTAGGTAAGAAGAAAAGCTTTTTTAATAAAAGGTGAGGAAGGCTGGACAGGGCGGGAAAAAATTATTTTCAGGGCACCTAAGAGAAAAAGCTTTTTAGCCTTTAAAACCTGCATTACTCTCCTTTGCAGTCTGTCCTACAAGCACTGAGGGGACATCCCAATAGAGGAGTGTCAGATAAAAACCTTATGACAAAACTCAACACAATAATGAATTAAATGAACTCTACTTCCATTTCTTCTATAGGAGGAGTGCCCAGAACCAACAGGTATGCTCACTAGTTTAAAGTATTGATCAAAAAAAGTGGAGGATGGGCACCAAACATCTGATTTTCTTCAATGAAACATTCCAAAGGAAGTATAAGGTAGAGATCACCTTCTCACAATACAGCTCTAGTGTAAAGCCCAGATCGAGCCAAAGTGGGGTGACTATAGTCCACATAAAACGAGGATACTCAAGACATGTTTTACATTTTAGCACAGGAGCCCTGCTAAAGTTCTCTGAATCATACCAATTTAATAAATGTACTGCCAAAGCAATTACAAAAGCTAAACAGGATATATATTTTGCCACAGAGGGTGAAAGACTCATGAAAACAAAAATAAAATATCCCTAATGCAAATTTAGTGAAAGCCTAAAGGTTTTAAGAAAAATACCAGCCATATGAAGTTATTTAGCCAATTTACTAGAATGAATGAAATGGGCTACTATTATGTTAATCTCCTTCTTTCAAAATCTTGAGTTTTAGGATTATATAAAACACAGTAAAGACTAAAAAGGATCCAAGACTGAAAGCCCTCTTTTTGGTGGCAGGGATGATCCTCAAAAGAAAGACCAGGAGAGTGAAATTTTCTTTCTGATTTTGTTTATTCATCTTTTATCTATCCTTCTTAATGCCTGTTAGGATTAAACCATAAACTCAGGATAGGGGTTATAAAGAGCATCCTCAAGAAGCAAAAGTACTACTCGCCTTGTTCTTTAGTGCCAAAGGCTGGAGAACTCTAATAGAAGGCACAAGTTCACTTCCAACACAACAAATTCTTCAAGGAAGGTAATGTATTCATGTCAGCTGTAAGGATATAAGCAGAGGGACCAAAAGATATATAAAATGTCAGGTTACTTTACTCCTAACCTTTGCCTGTTGAAGTTTGAGAAAAACTGCACTTAAAAAAAAAAAAAAAAAAAAAAAAAAATCCAGGAGTAAGGTAATGGTCCTGGAAACCCAGGGAGCTTAGAGAAAAAAAGTCTACTTCAAGGCACATGGCATAAATAAAAGAGCCTCTCCCAACAAGTTGTAACTCACCTGGGACCCCACACACTACTACACCTCAGAAAAAGAGATACTTAAAATGAAACTTTACCAGACGAATATCGGAGGAAAGTTAATTCTGGCTCTAATAACTTTCATCCACAGGATGGTCACTTTTCTAATATACAGACATTATAAAATGTCACGATGTTTTGTTGTTCACTTTCCTGTTCACAGATTTTAACAAAAGTAGTGCCAGCAGACTCTTTACGCTGTCAGCTGTTTTAGTGCTTTTGCTCTTCAATTTCCGTTTCAAAACCCTGCCCACTTTACAAGAACTGACAACAGTTTCAGTTTAAGTTGTTTCAGTTTAAGTTAATGCCACACTCTATATTAACTGTAGGTTGTAAGGATTCCTGGTACTACTTTCATAAAAATCTATCAACTATAACATGTGCATCTGTAAAGTGATGAATTACCAAAGTCTGAGTTTATATCTTCAAAAGTCTTTATCTAATACAGAGATCATAAGAATCACAAATTTTTCAACTATCACTGAAATACATAAAAGTATCAACTTCTTTGGGCAGTTAGGTTAGATTTTTGTACGTTCTCTTGAATTCTCAATGTTTCACAGATTTTGTTTAGTCAACCCTAAATTTTCCTGATCTCCTACAGGCTTCCCCACAACTGTCTTATCTAATATGTAACAGCTATCTTCCTGACTAGTTGGCAGCATTAGCTCAAATGCTATCTATCTTACGTTTGCAACTAGTTCATTTTGATTATTCAATTTCCTTGCACCACTGCTAGGTTTCGTAAAAAGGATGCTATGGTTGCAATGTGGTTGATTAGGGTTTGGGATCAGAACCTTCCATCTGGGAGTTAAGGAAGGTTGACCATCTACTGTACCCAAAACTTTGTCTAGCCTTGACAACAGAAACATGTTTGGGTTCACCTGCAACTCAAAAGAATTCAGTCCACTATTAATTGATATTTCTCTTCAAACTGACATTCATAAGAATGTCGACATCTTCATGACATTCTTTTCTACCATTCTAACATTAGGACATACACTACCTGGCATAATAACATGTGCCCACTACTGGCCAGACAAACCACTAGCTCTAATGCCTCATAACACAGACATTATATCCAACATCTTACTCATTCATGAGGATAATGACATAATGTTTTTTCATTTCCATAAGTTGTTGCTTTTGCGGTGGGTTTAAACTATAACATTAACTCATCATTCAAAGGAATTAAATAATCATTCAAATAATATTACATTTTAGTGTTGGTGTGGGGAGGAGGGGCCACCGGACCCTCCACCCATGACACACCTCACCAGCACGAACAAGAAACACAAGCGACAAAAATCAGCCTTTTCTCAGCTCAGCACCAAGCGCGGTGAAAATTAAGCAGATAAACTGAGAGTGCTGTAAATACTTGAGGGAAATTGTAATAACAAGGCTCACCTAGAGTGGGGAGGAAGGCTGGTTCTGGGGTTCGCCATAACAACCCTGACTGTACCCGGGACTCTGCACAACATGCAACCTCAATAATCAGTTTTATTGTTCTTCGTCCTACTACAGGCGTTAGTATGATTAATTGATGTAGAATGTGATTGATTATATCATCATGGCTGCTAACAGACAAACAAAAAGACAGAGATAATGTAAGTGTTTCGTTCACTATTTACGACAACCAATTTATGCATATTGGAAAGGCAGGAAGGAATAGGAATGCGGCGGCCGCCGCTGATGGACATGAGCTGGAGGAGAAATAGGCGAGTGCAGCAGGTCTGCTCTAAACCCTCGCTCATGTCTAGTCTTAGAGCTAAACCACAAACGATATCAGGAAAAAAAAAGGGGGCAATAAATAGTACCCCACAGTGACAAAATTTTTGAGTTAAAAGCAGGATTTGTTTTCATTAATGAAAGAAATTCATATCGCTCAAAGCCATACAAGATTGTAACGCAAAACAATACTGACCGGAACACTGTAACCTAATTACCTTTTAATTATCGTCCTTTCCACTGAAAATTATCCCCTTTAACAACTGAGTAGTGTCTCTCAGTGTTGTAGATTTTCATACAGGTTTGCTTGATATCTATTGTGTTATAAGCAAAGCCTACAGGTTTAGCAAATTAGGTTGTTATTTTTTCAAATGTCCATAACTTATCAATGAGAGAGAAAGAGAAAGAGAGAGAGAGAGAGAGAGAGAGAGAGAGAGAGAGAGAGAGAGAGAGTTGACCAGAATTAATCCCGTGGACTATATCAAGAGAATTATTTTGCGCTGATTGCTGATTTTTCTTTCTTTCATATGAGTTAAAAATTGTACCCAGTGTAGGTCAGTTGTATTTTTTTTTATGCATTCCACTCGAGTACCTTACTGACTTTCTTTTTTAAATAAAAGAATAATAAATCTGCCTGAAACTACATTTTTTCGGTAGGCTATATTATGATCAGAGTAGAAAGTTTTAAGAATTCAAAAAAATAATGCTCCCTTCTGGCAGCACCTGGTCACTGAGCCTAACGCTGAAGTACAATAATTTTCCGAAGTATTAACCATTGTTCTGAAACTATAAATTTACTTGAGATAAGTAACCCATTATATAAAGTTCAAAAGATACACAATTACATTGCATGATAAAAGAATAATTGAATACATGGAGTAATAAGAATAATATGACATGGTAATAATGTCCATACTATGCAAACATTTTTCTTTACATAAACTAAAATAATTTCGTATTGCTTCATAGGTTATGGCAATCTGACCAGTACATGACGGTACTATGAGGCGAGCACCATTATACTATTCATAGTACAGTGGTCAGTGAGCGTGGCTTATAATTTTTGGGTCAATATTAACAAACTAATTTCATAAATCGTAAGTACATCCTCATTCTGAATATGAACTTACGTATATGAAAGTTAATACAGAAAAAGTGAAGAGTATAACAGAATAAAACTTTGTTATAATGTTAACTATTGTTATCGTATCAACAAAGATATCAGACATAATTCAAAACCATATCGTACATTTGTTATTAAGTGTTTCCCAAACGAGAGCAAAAGTTCATACAATTACACATTCTACAGTTTTGATTGAGCAAGACATATGAGTTCATAACCTCCCACAGCCGGACAATCTCGCGTTTCATAAAATTTCTACAGGAGAGCGAGACACTGAGCTCCAACGCAAGACTGACTCTCAAGTGGGGACGTCTTGTCATCAGATGAAACCCGCATTACAAAAGTTTTCATATCAGATCCAGCGACGAGTCGACTGGCTCTCGTTACCATTGAACATCAGTGTTGGTCTGGGATGTTATTTGAAGTTTCCTCTGTAAGTACTGCAGAAAAAATATTCATGTAACGTAACATATCATCTGTCGGAGATTCTTAAATACTTAACTCACCATTCTGATCAACAGCGGTGTCCCTCAAGGGTCTGTACTGTCCCAACACTTTTTCTCCTTTTCTTCAAAGAGTTTCTCTCTTCCACAAGTAACCCAATGCACTCATACGCTGATGACTC
>JAYMFT010389771.1:0-19799 GCA_038088735.1 Panulirus argus
TATATATATATATATATATATATATATATATATATAATAATCTTGGCTTTTTTTTCACATTTACCCTCCCAAAATATAAAACCATTTTATGCAGTTTCGAGCATGAATCTGCCACCAGTACCATGTCATCAGCAAAGAGTTACTGACTCACTACCTTGGCAGCCCCACCTTAATTCTACAGTGGAATCCCCAAAGAGCAGTTCTTTTTCAACCCTCTTCGGTCTCTTCCTACACAGTCTCCCATTAACTCCAGCAAACTGCAACATGGAGGTCCTTTCATATGTAGATTACCTCATAATCACATCACAACACACTGGTACCACATTAGCAACAACAAACAAGCAGCAGTACATTACGCAATTGGAACAATTGCTCACCCAGAATAGAACATCGGCATCTCACAGAAGTCTTATGTCACTCTTGTAACCCCAGACAGACAGGAATCTGCCTTCAGTAAACTTGAATGGGCAGTCAGTCACACAGAAGAAAACATCAACCATTCTAGGCATCATATCCGACACACAGAACATTCACTCCTCATGCTAGAGACAACAGTACAAAAGCAACACACAAAGTAAGTGTCCTCAGAACACTAACTGGCACCAGATTTGGGCATGAAAAAGAAACCCTTAATATTCTCTACAAACAATTCATCTGATCCACTCCAAACTGCACCTCACTGGCCTGATCTTCCACCCTCTCTCTCTAAAAAAAAAGTAAATATAACAAAGTTGCAAACCACAAGGAGTAGAGTACTCAGAACAATCACTGGCTGCCAAACAACCACATACGCTCAACACTTACAGAGGGAAACAAAGATCCTCACGATACAATGTCACCTCAACGTGCTTGGCACTTCTTTCTGTGCAGTGGCACTAGACCCCTTCCGTCCAAACCATTCCATAATTAATGACCAACCTGTAGAAAACAAGAAGCTTACCTCTGCCTCACACTTGAACAGCCTCTAGTCACAGATCCCTCCCAAACCAGTTAGATATAACACTTAACAAAGCACATGAAGCACTAAAGAAACACCCACCTACTTCATTCTTAGACTTCACTCCACCAGACATACACTCATCAGAAGCCACATTCCTGAGACAAACAAAACTCACACCTTTCTGTCTATTCTCTGGAACATCACCCATTCCATCAACACTAAATACCCACCCATTTTCAGTGTATCACAGAACCTTTCACATGCAATGCAAATACCACAACGAAGACACCGAACAATTACTTCTCAGTTGCTCTGCACTATCTTTACATAGACACACGCACAACGTCACGACACTTTATGGCCTGTGGTTCTGCCTGTTGGATGTAGCCAACCCCTGAATGCTACAGGAGCTGCATAAAGGTAGAAGGGACTCTTGGGGCAGGAAGTAAGTACGTACTGTATGTACTGTGCTCTCTTTGGCCAGTGCCTTTTGCTATCTTCTCAAATAATAACTAAATGGTTACATTTTTCAGAACTGAATATGGGTAGACCTTGTGGGATACAGAGTATGTTGCTTGGGTGAGATTTATATTTTGTTGAGCTTGCCTTGTGTGAGTAAAGATATGCTGAGAACCTTACCAGATTGCAGAAACAGTTGCTTCAACAAAACCCCATGGTGGATACTTTTAGGGTGAAGTGACCATCTGTTTTAACTCTTTAGAGTTGTTACTTTCTAGATGTTTTCATACCTTAATTACAGTAGTTTTCATATATGAAATTAACTAAATTTTATCAGTTGCTTGAATACTGATTAAAAATGTCTTACATCTCAAGGCTAGCAGCAAGGCACCATGCCAGCCTTAGCCTGTTGGATGTCCGACTGAGGCACACACACGAGCAGCAGAGGGATGATTGGAGCCAACACAAACGGCATATGATGGCTACTCTAATTGGAGCTTGGACTGGTGTGGCACTCTGGCTTCAGTATAATAATCACACAGGTATTTATTTATTTATTTATGTATTATACTTGATCACTGTTTCCCGCGTCAGAGAAGTAGCGCCAGGAAACAGATGAAGAAAGACCCATCCTCCCACGTACACACATACATACATACATGCACATATATGCACAGTACATATATATACATACATACACATACACATGTACATATTCACACTTGCTTGCCCCCATCCACTCCTGATGCCACCCCGTCCCACGGGAATTAGCATCGCCACCCCCACGCCAGCGAGGTAGCGCCAGGAGACAGATGGAACGGCCACATTCGCTCGCACTCAGTCTCTAGCTGTCATGTGTAATGCACTGAAACCAAAGCTCCCCTTCCGCATCCAGGCCCCACAGACCTTTCTGTAGTTTACCCCAGACGCTTCGCATGCCCTGGTTCAGTCCATTGACAGCACGTCGGTCGCGGTATATATATATTTATTATTATTATTATTATTATTATTATTATTATTATTATTATTATTATTATAATATTTGATCGCTGTTTCCCGCATTAGCGAGGTAGTGCCAGGAAACAGACAAAGAAAGCTCCATTCACTCGCATACACACAAAAATACATATGTGCACAGTACATACATGTACATACTATCATATACATATATATACATATACACACACATGCACATGCACATATACACATGTACATATTCATACTTACTCACCCCCAACCATTCCTGATGCCACCCCACCCCACAGGAAATATCATCGCCACCCCCTGCGTCAGCAAGGTAACGCCAGGAGCCAGACAAAATGGCCACATTCACTCACACTCAGTCTGTAGCTGTCATGTATAATGCACTGAAACCATTATATATATATTGGCACATGTTACCCTACTGCCCGTTCAAGGTTACATCACAGGTAAAAAGAATCACTTTTGACAAGGCTGTATTATTAGTAGTAGTCTCTTCAAAATACTTCTCACTCCAAATGAGTCTACATTTCCCTACTACTGAAGTAGCACAGCCTTGAGCTGCAGGAGCTTTTAGAAAGGTCCTGATACTTATAAATAATAATGAAAAAAAAAAAAAATACAGGCATCTGGACTCCTCCTGCTTATGTTTACACCATAAGTAAAAGACCACCTTCATTGAGGTTGTATCATTGGAATACAGTCTCATTGAAGAGACAAATTCATGCTAAGGAGTCCATCTTTTCCATGCTCCTTATTGGAGCACAGCCTTGAAGATGCAGGAATCTGTGGAAAAAAGATTCTAAAATTTATAATTAAAATAATAATGATAATAATAGTAATAGTGACTAATAATAATAATAGCCTATATTATAGATTTTTTACAGCAATATTGCTTTTTCCTCTTCCTTTCTTTTTAGGAGCTGCACCCATCTCCAAGGATGTACTGGAATACTTCATGAGCTTGGATATGCCTATCATGGAGGGTTATGGAATGTCTGAAAGTCTGAGTATTTGTTCCTTTTCTTTTCTTCAGCCACAAATGTTCAAACTAGGAAGTGTTGGCAAGGTAATACACTTCTACATTAAAACTTATGGAATAAGAAATATCTTGGATTAAAGTTATTTCATGTTTTCTTACCTTTATTTCATATAAAAATCTTTTCATGGTATCTTGATTAGAGATTGCTCTTATTGGAGATTGCTTTAGAGCATAAATGTTATACATACAGTACTCTAGAGTAAATTACATACAATTACTAGGCAGTAATTAGTTATGTGATACAAAACTGTTTTGTTAACATTTCACTCCTGAGCTTGGTCTGTTTTGCAATCCCTCCAGCCAAAGTTTTAGGAAATAAAGAAAACGGAAGTTGGTTTTATAACTTAATTCAACATAATGAAGAAAGATATAAGAAAAAAAGAAAAAATCTTTTGTAAGCAAGTGTAATCCCTTTAAGTTTCTAAGCAGTCCAATAGTTTGTGAGCCAGGTTTTGAGCCTGTTTCCATCACTTTATTGTCATGACAGGGCCCAAATGAAATATAGTAATCATCATCATTATATTTCTCTAAATCACTTCTTTCCACAAAAATTGCTTCTCATTTCTCTCTTTATTCTGTGCCTTGTTTGAGATATTCCTTGGAATGTCAGGTCAGGAGTCCTTCCTAACTTCATCATACTGGTGTCAAAGACCTGATTCAATCATCCTTCCCAGTGAAGTGTTGGAGAATGGTAAAGTCATTGTATCTGCAGATATGATTATGCACTGCAACAATTGATACAGTGGAATATGGCTTTCTCAAATGGATATGGAAACCACTCTGAAGACTTTTTGGTCTGAAGCATCTCAGATCTGTGATACTAGAGTCTTGTGCACATGTTGACTTGTTAAATAGTGGATTAAAGCCCAGAGAAAAAAGAAAACAGCTTGTGTAGTCTCAGTTTTGGAAACATTTTCAGGATATCATAAGCATTTTCATTTGGAATTTTTTGAAAAATAGTCATCATAAGCATTTTCATTTGGAATTTTTTGAAAAATAGTCAGTTTTTGGAAAAGTCTAGATTTTGGTTAGCCAGATTAAAAAGTCACATACTTGTAGCATTAAGGGTTTTTGTGACTGGAAACCCTTACACCCCATCATACAGTTTGTTTACCTCTGAAAATATTGACTTAGGATGGCTCCTAAGATAAACAAAAAACCAAGCAGAAAGTTTGTCTTGTTGCCAAGTTGTGTGATCTTGCCTTAAGTGCACAATGGCAGTTGCAGAACCTTTTTCAGACACTTTAATCATCAACCATATACACACCTTATGGTTTGAAAAAACTTGCAGAATTCCATTTGTTGGCTTGATTGTTATCAGATAGTGAAGCACTTACCCCCTTTTTTGGCAGAGAGTAAAAAGAGCGCTTAGCTGTGGACTCAAAGGTGAGAGTATTTTTAGTCCCCTCATCCTCCCCCTCAAAAAATCGCCATTTTCCACATAAGCAAGGTTGTGCCTGGGACAGATAAAGAAAGGCCACATCCACTCACATCCATTCTCTAGCTGTCATGTGTGATGCATTGAAATCACAGCTCCCTGTTCACATCCAAGGCCCACAGACCTTTCCATGGTTTACCATGGATGCCTTACATACCCTGGTTCAGTACGATGACAGCATTTATTCTTAGTATTTAAAAAATCAAGTGATGCTTATTGAAGATTTTGTTCATACAATTCTTTTATTTTCACTCTAAGGCCTTTTATACAACTGATCTAATATTTTTTTCCTATAAACAGATACTTCCTCAAACTCTTGCTCGGCTGGAAAGTTTCATTGGTTGTCGGGAAGGAGAAGGAGAGATTTTTATGAAAGGACGAAATATTTGTATGGGATATTTACAGATGCCAGAGAAAACTAATGAAGCTGTGAGTATTTGTGCTAACTCAAAGAACTGATTCCTAGAATATGTCCAAAGAATCTGCTGGTAAAGTTTAATATTTATGCGTTTATAAAAACAGTAGCATAAGGATAACAGGAAATTTTCATTCTATTTTATATAGATCGATGATGATGGGTGGCTGCATTCAGGTGACATTGGCAGTTTTGATGAAGATGGGTTCCTCTACATTACTGGTCGTATTAAAGAATTAGTTATCACAGCTGGTGGGGAGAACATACCCCCAGTACTGATTGAAGAGTCAGTTAAAAAGGAATTACCATTTATCAGTTCTGCTATGGTTGTTGGAGATAAGAGAAAGTAGGTGATTTTTCCATTAATATTTTTGCCTATTACTGTAACTCATTTCTTGTTGGCATAGGGTGGGTCTGGTGCTTATATTCCCTTTTCTTATTACCTCATTTTCACAGCTTGTTTATTATGATATAAAGTAGAAAGGTTTTCTACACTTTCACAGAATTATGGTATGTATTTCTTCTCATCAAAAGTGGAAGGCATCATTGTAAAATGAGTTCTTCATGAGCAGTATTGTGTGGGTGATAATTTTTCAGTTATTGAAGGTATCCACATAAAACTTGGAATATTAGTGAACTGTCATGTGAAAATGTGTTGTGTTGCTTATTGGTCTAAATTTCAAGATCAAGGTCAAATATCTGTCACTTTCATGTGTCTGTAGACCCAGAAATGGATACTGTAGACTGGAAAATAGATTTCTAGTGATTTTTTAAGGTTATTACTCATGTTTGGTCACATGTAAATCAGTGTAAGCAATTTGGTTTATGTATTTTGCATTATTCAATGTGTAAGTGTTAACTGAGTAGCTCAGTTCCTTTAATTGGAAATTTTGCCTTCTCTTGCTAAGAATCTCATATGATTACAAGATCAGTAGTTCTAATGTAGGAGACATGCTGTTTTAGGAAGAAATTTTCTTAAGTACCATAATGGTACTAAGTTGTACTGGTTATCAGCATTTGTGCATAAGGCAACCATTCTTGTAGCTATGTAATCAGTGACACTACTGTCTTACCCAAAAAAAGTATGCTACTATGCTGGTTTTTCACCCAGGTACTTGTCAATACTCTTGACTCTAAAAGTTGAAAGTGATGAGAAAACTGCTGAGCCTCTTCAGACCTTAACTCCAGCCTGCCAGGCCATGATGAAGGACATTGGATTGCATATACAAACAGTAGGAGATTCTTTAGCTGAGCTTGACAAGAATCCCCAAGGAGCGCTAGCTTCAGCAATACATAGCGGAATTCAGAGGTAAGCTCTGAGACTTATTGCAATTAGATGAAGTAGATGATACAACAGATTCATTTAATGGATTGAAGAATGGAGGTAATGTTAATTAGTGAAAATAATATGATTTAGCACAATTTTCTCTTAGTTTCTGCAGAAAGAATATAAAAAATCCATAACCATTGGGAACAAGTAATGTTTGGATTTGGAGATTTTAGTAACTTTAGAAATACTGCAGATTTTCACCTGAACACAGCTAGCCATGACAGAGTAGTTTGCATTCCTTATGAAGGTTTAATTATTGTTTGCCATGTATGTAATTTCTTTATAATTGATCTCTGTTTTCCATGTGAGCAAGGTAGCACCTGGAATAGATGAAGAATCACCTCATTTGTTGACATCCACTCTCTAAATGTCATTATAATGCACTGAATCCACAGCCTCCATCAGCAGCCAAACCTTACTAATTTCATATGCCCTGGTTCAGCCCATTAACAGTACTTTGCTTTCTCCCTGAATACCACATCACTCCAATTCACACTGTCCCATAAACAACTCTCACCCTTCTGAATTCTCAGACCCTAGCAACTCAAAGCCTCTTTCACTCTGTCCTTTCTCCTATGTATCTCCCTTCCTCCTTGTTACCTCCACTTCTGATATCTATATCCTCTTAATAAGTCTTTCTTTGCTCATTCTCTTGATTTGTCCAAACCATATCTGTAAACCCTACCAAGCACTCTCAGTTATACTCCACTCCCTACAACTCATCTTTTCTACTCTGTCTTTCCTTATCCAATCAATCTTCCCCACACCACATATTTTCTGTAAGCATTTCATTTCTAGCATCTACCATCATCTAATCTATTGCATTTAGGGCCCAGAGCTCATTCATACAAATCTGTTGGGATTTCTGCATCATAAAACATAACTATTTTTTCACTTCCAGGCAATGACCACTCCTTCCAGACTTCCCTCAGTGCCCTCAAGACCTTTGCCCCCTTTCCCACTACATGATTCACTTCAGCCCCCATAATTCCAATTACTGCTAAGTCCACTATCTGGTATGCAGAGCACTTTACTTCCTCCGGGTCTCCCTCATTCAGACTTTCTCAAACCATCCTGGCTTACCTCCCTGCTGCACCTCATCATCGTAAATTCATACTTATTCACTCTCATCTTACACCCAAACTGTCACCAAGTTAGAGCCAGGTCATATGCAAATAACAGATGATTTACCTCCCAAGTTCCTCTACCTTGAGCATTCCATAGACCTGCCCCTCATCTTAATACCCTTGCATTCACCTCCCTCACCACACCATCTATTATCAAATCAAACAATCACAGTAACATCATACATATAATGCAGGTCACCTCTAATGAGAAACATTACCCCTTCTCCCCTACCCCCTACTTGCACACATGCCTCACTGTCCAGGAGAGAACTCCTCGCTGCATTTAATATCTTTTCCATTCACCTCATATTCGTAACACCTTCCACCTTCCCTCTCATACACACCCTCCAGATTTATAAGTACCACATGCAAACACTTGGTCCACACAGATCCTACCCAGTCAGATGTTCTGTGCTTATTACCACCTTATGCATTACCAGTTTGACAAACACCTTACAGATAAACTAAATACCTTTGTAGTTCAAACATTCACTTTTGAACCCCTTGCCTGTATACAAGGGAACTGTACTTGAATTCTGCCAGTCCTCAGGCTCCTCACTCTGGGCCATATACACACTGAACAGCTCATCTAATGAATCAACAATGCTGTCACCTCTTTCTTGGGAAATTCAATTGCAGTCCTATCTGTTTGGGTAGCTTTGCCACACTTCATCTTGTACAAGGATTTCCCTACTTCCTATCTTCTCACCAAACCTTTCAGCAGGACTCTCTCACTTGGCATGCCAACTCATCCCAAACTCACTGCATTTATTTCCCAATCATCTGACATATTCAACTCACCTTCAAAATACTCTCATCATCTCTTTTTTGCCTCTTTCTTGCCTGTTACAGATTCCCCAACTGTACCTTTTGATGTTGATCCCATTTGTTTAATAAAATATTTGATAAACATTTACCAAAATTATTTACTGGAAATTTATGCTCCAAGTTAGTGGTAATCTAGAATATGCTGGCTTACAGATTTTGGATGCTTATGGATTTTTGAAATACAGGTTTCAGACACTGGACATATTTTAGATTGCAGTCTTTCTAAGTTAAGGCAGGGATGCTTGAATATTTAAATGCTCCTTTGTCCATGCTTTCCACTGTTGTGCATGCCACCATGTTTTGATTGAGACTGCAGTTCCTTATTTACAAGCAATTTTTTTTAGACTTCTTTCTTGAAAAATATTTATGGTATGTGTGCACATGTGTGAGGTTTTAAATACAAGAGTTAATACTTCAGACTTTTTGTCTTATGATTTTGTCTTTCCTTTTTCTTTCATGAGGTGAACACTGTGTTAATGCATGTAAACATTATAAGGATTTATTTATATAAAATCATTACATTATGACTTCTGCGGGTGTATAATGCACAACTAGCACACTGAATATTCATCCCTGGACTCAAGATTACTATTTTACCAGTTCATATAAAAGTGCTTGTTTCTACAGATCTTTTAAATTTTCTCTACATTATTTTTAGCCATCCACCTTTAAAGTAGTACATTATTTTATAAAATTTTTGAATTTTCTGGTTTTCCAGAAAACTTACATTGTCAGCTTATATTAGCTACCATATTTATCCATGATGAATACTTTAACTGATGTATCTACTTTTCTTTCTCAAGGTACAATCAAGAGCATTCATTATCAAATGCTCAGAAAGTACAACGCTGGGCTGTCTTACCTTTAGACTTCTCTCAGCAAACAGGAGAACTTAACAACACCCTTAAATTAAAACGAAGTTTTGTTATGGATAAATATAAAGATGTAATTGACTCTTTGTACAATACACCAGATCCATGGAAACCGAGTAAACTTTAAGAAAGTAATTTTGTATATATATGAAAATGTTACAGAGTTGTAGGCTGATAAGTTTTCCATTTCAAATGCTGTTTACATGAAAGTATATGATCATTATCTTCACAGAATGACTGTTGAGCCTGCATTGCAGAACCTCATTACTGTGGCTTCTTTGCTGACATTTAAAACAATTGAACTCTACAGTGGAGTTCCCCAATGTGTAATTCTTTCTTCATCTCTCTTTGATCTTTCCTATACAGCCCCCCATTACCTCTAGCAAACTACATGAAGGTTCTTTCGTATGCACACAACCTCACAAACACATCACGACAGCCAGTCACCACAGTAGAAGCAAAAAATTTGCAACACTGCATTACACAATTGGAACAGCAGCTCACCCAGAATAAAATGTCGGCATCTTCACAGAAGTCATCATTCATTCTTTTAACGTCAGACAGACACAAATCCAGCATATACTCTCCAATCACCTGAATAGACAATGGCTCCCACAGAACAAACCAATCATTCTAGGTATCACATATGACACACACAACATACTCTGCCCACACCCACTCAAGTTTACATAATGATGCAAGGGTGCATCATTGGGAATACAGTGTCATCTAATAATTTCCGACCTGAAAGGAGTCTTCATTTCCCTACTACTGGAAGTAGCGCAGCCTTCAGAAAGGTCCTTGCTAACACCAGGACTTTTTCACAGAAACTGGGCCCTAGGGGTTATGATAAATAATATCCTCTGGCAACAAGATACAATCCCTTGCATCAATATTCCCAAAGCACTCACTCAGCTCTTCCCAAAAAGCGTCCATCCCATCCTCACACTACCAGGTGCATAAATACTAACAATCACTCACATTTCATAATATTTCATTCTGACCTATATTGATGCTGAACTCACTTCCCTGAACTCGATAACACTCCATTGTAATTGTTACCCCCTCCTTCACTCTTGCCATTAGACTAACCTGACTTTGCCCCACGAGCAATTTTACTTCTGTCCCATTCAACTTTGTCTCACTCAGAGCTAGAACATCCAGGTTCCTCTTTTCAAACACAGAGAAGAAATCTCTAGATTGTTCAGCTAGGTTACATACACACACCCCAGCCTGAGCTTCAAAGAGAAATTCTTTTTTGGCTCTTGCTTCTGCTTTGGTTTTAAGAAAGTGAGAACACAAGAGAATGGTTTCCAGCCCTCCATTCCCTCCTGTTTGTTGCCTTTTACAATATGCAGGAGATACATAGGCAGCTTTCTTACACGCATATATCTAAGGTTAGAGGATTGATTTTTTTTTTTTTTTTTTTTTTTTTTTTTTTTTTTTTTTTTAAGAATCATTTGAGTTATGCATTGTCAGGTATTATGTGAGTAATGGAAAGTAAGTTTGTGTTTGTGGGTTGAGTTCTGGCAACCTGAAGGTGTAAGAGAGAAATTAAAGGCAGCCAATTGGGCCAGGGAGGAAAATGTAAACCCACCAAGGTGCCAGCACACTGCGCTACTATCAGTACACCCTGACAGTACAGTACTTACCTGGTTGGTGCTTGCCAGATGAGGAGGTTGAATCCAAGGGTCTTAGAGTGAGGGATAGGTTTACTGTATAATGGGAGTGATGCTGATTGCAAAGTACTTGATTTTTGAGGCAGACTCAAGAGACTCCAGAAACTGTGACAATTTGTGATAGTGTGTGCAAAAGAAGCTGAGAGTGAATGAAAACATGGAGAAGGTACAGCAGAGAAATGAAACAGGATGGTCTGAGATTGAATCAAAATGGGAAGGGCCAAGAGGAAATGGAGTACCCAAGAATGAACTTAGTTGTGGATAGAAGAAAGTAAGCTCATGAGAGTCACAGGAAAGGAGAGGGGTTAAGGTCCTGGGTGCATTGAGGAGTGTGTAAAGTGAGGTAAGGGCCTGTTAAGGTTAAAGATGTAAAAAAGTTCTTGGATATCCAACATCAACTTGTTGCATGTTAAGCACAGACATATGATGAAGATAAGTACCAGTGTAATTAGGTATTATGATTAGCAGATTATTTTGAGTATTCTACATAGTTTTCAGCTTGCAAGTTGAATTATACTTCACATGCTTTTGTTTAAATCTCATTAGGATTTGTGTATAGCCTTAACAAATTGATACATCTAGTTATTATTGTAATGATTTTAATAACTTTCTGTATCAAATTTACTGTACTGGTAGTTTGAGATTCTGTCCATTCTAAGTTCTGATGATGAAACTAGTATGTCTTGAAATGTACATCAAATAAACAAGATGTTCCTAATTACACAGGCATTTATCTTCATCATAAGAACTAGGATTGCAAGTGGGCCAAAGTACTTTACATAAAAATTTGACAATTTTTCGGGGCCTTGATTAACCCTTAAATGAAGTATAATCGACAAATTTTATTATGCAGTCTGCAAAGATAAAGTAAGCTTTGAAGACAGAAAAAAACCTTTCTCTCCAGGCATTGCCCTGTGAGCAAATGAGAACCTCTTTCATCTTTTGTGAGGCTGGCAGCCACCATCATCCCCACCCCCCTATTCCAGTGAGGTTTATGGCTCTCCTCCTCCACAAAGTATCCAAACATTGGTTGCTGCACCAGTTCGATCTAGAACACTCATCCAGTCAGCTGCCTCTACCTAGATAAGATAATATCCAGCCAGCTACCTATCCATGCAGGCTGACCAGCTCATAATTCCCTGAAAAGTTTTTAAGGTGAGGGGAAGTTAAGGAAGGGAGTAATTGAAAAAATGTTAGCAGGACAGTGTCTGGAAAGTTTCTCATTCTTTAAACATTACTTTTCCGTCTGGGTCTATTGTGGCACAACCTAATGATGGCATAACTACTTAGAGGTGGAAGGAGAGAAAATCTTCTTTAGAACAAGATAACCACTTACATATACAAGGAGTATCTTAAAGGACTTTCATAATGTTCCCTTTACAATAAGTACTCTAAGAAAGACTTCTTTACATTGGTAATATACTGAAATGTCCTTAATGAAATGATTGTAAAAATTAGTATCTGCGAAAGGACATCACTTGGGTTACCTTAAAGGTTCAAATTTGAAAAATCTTTTGATATATTGCATGCCCAAACGTTGAATTCTGGGAAGAATGGGAATTATGTCACAATAAAAGTTTTTAACTTCTCCTATCTGATTGCACAACTACCACCAGAGGGCTCAAAGACCGTTCCAGTGAAGGCAGCCCCAGTGTCATCCAAAGCAGAGCAGAACTTAAAATGACTGGTTGAGAATATCCTGTCTGTTTTATCCCTAATTATGACTCTGAGAACAAGAAAATCTTTCCTAAGAACACAGCCTTTCTATATGATTTGGTTCTTGTATGGAGAAAAATTCAGGGTTTTGTCCGTAAATAAGATACATAACACAGTAACTCCTGAACGTCAAAATAAATAACTGAACAAGCATGTATAGAAAGTTAAATGCCAAATGTATTTAAACACACAAAAGCATACATAAATATAAGTCATATATCAAAATGTTCAAGTGTAAAACATCATCCCCGTAAGGAACAAATAAGTGTAAGTACAGAAAAATGTTCATAGTGTGTATGAAAATACGCATCAATACAATCTGCATAACTACTGTCCATTTGAAGAGCAGTCAAAACATTAACAGTGTAATGTAACGTAAGACGTTCCTATTTCACGAAGAATCTAATTATAACCGAAAATACAAAGAACCGCCTCACATACCTACAAATATGAGGTGTAAAACATCCGTAAGAGAAAAGACGTGATTCTCGTACATACAAAATAGGAAAGAGATGGACAACATGAGTGTAAAACTCTCCCGTTGCTACAAATAGTAATCAAACACAAAAGCGGGCCTCCGCGTTTAGCGTTACTGACCATGAAATAAGCTTCGGGGAGGATGGGGTTGGGCCTTCATAGTTTCGAATTCTCAGCTTATACATACATATGTATATATATACCTAATCATACACATTTATATATATATATATTTATATATATATATATATATATATATATATATATATATATATAATAATCGTATATAAACTATAAATAAAAACATGAATAGGCTAACTCACATCAGACGGTGAGTCTATGAGACGGCTGGATCCCTAAAGTTCATGATGAACCAGCCGAGAAGATTAACAGCCTTGAGGGAGGTAAACATATGTTGATTTCCAAGTTTCAGGAAAATTATATCAGCTTCAAGGGTTTATGTCCCTGCCACGTGATATTACACTGCCTAAGCACATGGCCACAAACACACTCTCAAGACAGAAAAGGTATGTTACATACGTCGTGCATTGATATTCAGAGGATTACGAGGTAGTCATTGTTCAATGCCTGACCGCCTAGTAATCTCAGAGCTGGAGAGAAAGGAAGCGTAACTAAAGAATATATATTTATTTTCTCTCTTGCGCGAGCGGTCTAAAAGCCACATAAACGCCATCTACATTTGTGTAAGTTGCTGAAAATATGACCCCTCATAGAAAATGGTAAATGTTCAATTGTCAGAAAATAGTCATTTTCAAGGGACACTTGTAATTCGAACTACATTATACTAACATATTTTCGTTGAGAGGTACTTGGTAAGAATTATTCATTTAATAAAAGACAAGAATTCCTACATGATGATTACACAACATGTAATTCACGAGTAATAATAATTTTGGATCTTACATTTCATGTCCACTATTTTGTAATGTGTGATTTACACATGTTATCCCCAAAGATATTACATTCGCTGCTTTCCCTAAACTTTTATATTCTCGATTGAGAGGGAAAATTAAAAAACAGATAATCTAACTTTAAATGAAAAACAAAACATGAATCTATGTTAATAGAGGAAGAAATATTTCAGAAAAAAATGTCAAAAAAGCACAGAATGCTTAAGCTATGGAACAGGAACACTTTTAAAAGAATATTATGAACAAGGCTGGAGAATATCCAAAACTTTTCATGAAATTCATCAGGAATGAATTGCTAGTACAAGAGCAGCTAACCAGGCTTAGTGATTCAGAGGACTGAGTTGTAGAGGATGATTGAAGATACATGAGGAATTGAATAACAAGTTCAAAAGTGTTTTCACTTCGTAAGACACAGCACCCACACACTAGTGAGACTGACAGAGTATGAGGCTTATAAGAAAACATGGAGATGCCTATAAAAGAAATCATCAATTTAAGGGTCTTGACCCATACAAGTCTCATGGTTTTGATAAAATTTCGTTGTGTGTACAGATATGTTTGGCAATCCACTTGATATGCTGTTCAAAATGTCGGTGGAGAAAGCCAAAATACTAAGGTAGTGAAAGAGGGATTAAATTCACCTCTCTCTATGAGAAAGGAGTCGGAATAGGTGGTTTTGATAACATTTCGTTGTGTGTGCAGATATGATTGACAATCCACATGATAAGCTGTTCAAAATGTCCGTGGAGAAAGCCAAAATACTAAGGTAGTGAATGAGGGATTAAATTCACATCTCTCTAGAGAAAGGAGTCGGAATAGGTTCTGAACTACAGATTGGTGTCCCTAATAAGTGTGTTCTGTAAAGTACTGGGATAATTAGAAAGCAAATGGATTACTTCCTGCACAGGATATATTACCTAGGTGAGAGACTAAATGGTTACATGGAAAGAATTTCTACAAGAGTTTTACACAAAATAGAAGGCTGGGAGAATTGTTTGCATCTGGACCATTAGAAATCATTTCACACTTTTCCACATAGAAGGCTGATCATGAAATTGGATTACAGGCAGGAATAATGGGGAGACTCCTTTAATAGACTGAAGATTGTCTTGTGCAAGGGAACTAAGGACATGTGTCAGAAGAGCCTTCTTGAAATGGGATAAGGTTTTCAGTCGAGTGCTGCAGGGCTCCATTTCTTCATGATTAATCTTCTTAATCTGTGTGAAAGACTTCGAACACGATGCAACGGTCATGGAGGTGGTGAAAAGCTACGAGAATTACATCAGCTATCATGGGGGCCGAGGCAGACTCCAAAGTTTGTATATGTGATTGATGAAATTCAACCCAAATAAATGTAAAGTAATGAGAATGGGTTACAGTGAAAGAAGTCCTTGAAATGAATATAACCCTGCAGGAAATAAGCTGCAGAAATCTGTGCAAGAGACTTGGGAGGTGACATCATTAACCTGTCACTAGAGTCACACCTTACGAAAAAAGTTGAGACAAGTAACTTCTCGCTCATATCAAAATTGAATTCAAGTTCTTGGATAAAGATACATTCAGCAAGTTGCTTACATCCAACAAAAGGCCAAAAGTAGAATAAACTTCTCAAGTTTGGTCACAACCCCTAAAGGAAAAGGAGCTTAAACGAAAGGTCAAGATGAAAGAAAAGATGGGATCAAAATTAAGAGCTACAGGCCTTAACTTAGCCCAGCATGGAAAAAAAGGAGAGGATTGAAGGGTGACCTAATCACAACTTTTCAGTTATTAAACCAGAATGTTGATGTAGACAGAACACTTCTCTGAAAGATGTAGGGATAGACTGACCACTGGACATAATATGAAATAAAGCAAAAACTTGTCAAAATAGATGTAAAGATGATTGCTATAGGTAAAGAAGTAATTTAACCTTATAAGAGTGGTGGTTAAAGGGAATAAACTGAAAAAAGAAAGAATATATGCTATGAGCATACAAAATTTTCAAAAACTGTATGATG
The DNA here is from genome assembly GCA_038088735.1 of Panulirus argus. NCBI lineage: Eukaryota > Metazoa > Arthropoda > Malacostraca > Decapoda > Palinuridae > Panulirus > Panulirus argus. The sequence continues at coordinate 16,234 of JAYMFT010389771.1, forward strand.
AGTGAAGAAGGTTAAAGAGATGGGGCCTCATGAGTGTAATACTCCTTACCCTTAAAATACAAATAAATGATTACAAATGAGTAATTACACACATACACACACATATGTACATATAAATAAAGGGTTTCACAGAATGGAGAAATAAAACTATTTGACTAAGAAAATAAAAAGCTTGTATTTTGCAGTTTTCATCACTTATGTGAACATTTCGAGTTGCTTAGCTTATCTAACTATTCATATACAGTAGGAACATATAAAATTTACTATCTCAGTTGAATTGCAACTACTGGTAATAACAATATCAAAACTCTCACCAGAAGGGTTTAGGTTTAGTATTTGCACTAAAAACTGAAGCAAACATTCTTTGAAACTTAGAAATAATATATGAGATAGTCACATTAAAACCAGTGGATATAATCAATAGCATCAGAACACACAATCTTTTCATTTTGAAGGTTCTGATGTTGTCAGTTAGAAGTTAATTAAACAGATTGAAAACAAAGTTACACATATGAATATTTAGATAACTTTACAAGATTACCAGTGAAAATATACAGTATTAACTAGAATTTCCAGACATCACAACTACAACCAGTTCTTAACTGTAGACAATATGATGATTGTATTACTTGTAAGCATATAACTTGCACATTACATTTGGATTTAATTTTACATCACTGCCAACCAATGAATGTGTGTGTGTGTAAAAGCATGCTTTAAGGACAGCATGGAGAGGAGGAACCTGGAGGTAACTGGAGTATTACATTAAGAACATGAGGCACCAATACAACCATGCAATTCTGCAATGCTAGGTATTTAATTGTAAGTAAAGTATCACCATCCATTGCTATGTGCTTCAATTTCTTTTAAACAGCATTTTCATCTATAAAAACTGATTAGTGACTACATGACAACTAATTATGGTCAAAAAGTTACACAATAACTTTGTAATAAAACGAAAAACTAATACAAGTAAAAAGATTAATCATGCTTTTTAGACAATGCTGCCTCTGACTGCTATATTGTAATAAAATTACACAAAATATTAATTTGGTTTGATAAATGGTAGAATAAACGGAAACATTAGCTGTGAGAGTAATACGCCGAAGTAGCAATATGAAGCTATCATAATATTTGAACTCTGATAGGGTATGATGATCATTAATGATTAATAATCTAGAAAATATGGATGCCTGAACATATGATTAAGCATCCTCTGCTTCGTAAAGGAACTCACAGAAGCCATGAAAATATACAGGTATATACTTGGCTTAGTTTTTAAAACCATGTTCAGACTGAGCTTAGGGCTGTACCTACATACAAAGACATGTAAATACTAGGCAGTTCACTGAAAAGTTGACCAAACTTTTTTAACTAGGCAGTTCACTGAATAGTTGGCCAAACTTTTTTATTCTAAATGACTGGCTTGATTCTAGATTCTGACTACTGTATAAAGTTATATACCATGGGGTCTCCATATAGAATGTAAGTGACACTGTACCACCATACAACTTTTCTTGTGCCATCATGCTAGATTTCACAGATAGGGTTTTCATCTGAAAATCTATTGACTCCTGGTTATTGACTCATTTAAGGTAGTTCACTTGATGTTAATGAAGGTGCTCAATTGCAGGATATGGCTTTCAAATCTGTCAGAAGTATGTAAAGTGCTCCAATTCCCAGAACTGCCCATATCAGGCTATCCCATAAAAAATTCCAAGGGAGACCCTTGAGTTTTCAAAAATATTTGCTTATGCATTCAGAGAAAAACAAAAATAATTTCTTGACATTAATGTGAATATGAATCATGGCACAAAAAGTATTTTGGTAAAATATTGGTTGCTGTATATGTGAAATCGATATCAAATATTTCAGTGCACTAATGCTCTCAGAATGTACCAGTTACACATTTTCTCCACCCTCTTATCTATGCTAAAAAAATCAAGCAAATATGGTAACTTGTATATTATTCCTTACACTTTCAGTAAGGATGGGAATGCAAAATCGTAAGCAAACTCTCTCACCACTGCATATTTTCATACATAATCAGCATCGTTCATGCATTGCTTGAAACATTTGTAAATGGTTACTGTAAATTTCATCCACCTTGAAATATTAAATATTGGTATTTTTGATACTTTACAGTATAATGAGAAAAAGTTAGAATATTCTCTCCCCACAGACAAAGCCATCTAAACAAGAGAGCAAAAACTTGAATGCATTAAATGGAAAAGATTAGTAACAGTACATCAAATTTACAGTGACAGTTACCTCCTGCTGCAATAATAATAATACATTTGATATCTACAGAAATATGCTTACATACAGATGCCCTACACCACATGAAATATGGCAGTTTCATCCAGCACAAAGGAGTTTCCTTCTAGAATTCAGTTTCTAACATAAATACAAAAATGTTCCATGTATTTATATCGCCAAGTTCACAAGTTGTCTCCAGACATTTTAGGTGTTTAATACTGAATTTTACAATTATGGGTGAAAGGAGTTCATAGTGTAATTACACTGGAATTTTGGGAATGAGTGGTTTGATACGTCTTACGTATACTGGGTAAAGGAATAATTTTTCTAGGATGAGCACCTTGACCAATCAAAGCTTGATGTGCCAAAGATTCAAAAATTCAGCAAGTACCTTTGCTTCCAGCAAAATTTCTCTAACTACATGATGTACCCTAAGAATACTAGGGGCATGTTTTAGCATGGTTTCTGTCTGTCCTGCCCATAGCAAATCCATGTTGTTCTTTGCTCCAAGGTTATGCACCACTGCATCTTTCTCACTCTCTGTACCCAAGCATACCAGTTATCATACAATGCCCTGTATCTAGCATCAACATCTGTTCCACATGAAATCAACTCCTCTCTCTAATATACACCCTTAGTAGTTGCCCACATCACCCTACTATCTATAGCTAATGTCATTTTACACACAGCATCCCTAGACCTATATCCAATTTCATGTTAGCACTACGCAACATTGCTCTAGCAGCCTAACACTATCTTTTTTTTAAGTTAGCGCGTGGCAGCTGGGGACTGAGTGTCAGTGATTGCGGCCTTTTTTTGCCTCTTTCCTGGCACTGCCTTTCTGATGTGGGGGGTGGCGACGCTGTTTCCTGTGGGGCTGGACGGTGCCAAGAATGGATGAAGGAGGGCAAGTTTGGGTGTGTGCATGTGTATGTGTGTTGGTGTGCATATGTGTGTATTGCACATGTATGTATATGAGTGGATGGATCTTTCTTCGTCTGTTTCCTGGCGCTGCCTCGCTTGCATGGGAAGCAGCAATCAAGTATAAGAGGTAGTGATGGAGTGAGGAGGAATTGGAGTGAGTACTTTGAAGGATTATCGAATGTGCTTGATGATAGAGTGGCAGATGTAGGGTGTATTGGTTGGGGTGGGGTGCAAAGCATGAGAGTCAGGGAGAGTGGTGTGGTGGAGAGAGAGGAAGTGGTGAAAGCTTTGCGGAAGATGAAATGTGGCAAGGCGGCAGGATTGGATGGTATTGCAGTTGAATTTATTAAGAAAGGGGTTGACTGTGTTGTTGATTGGTTGGT
>JAYMFT010389782.1:0-19799 GCA_038088735.1 Panulirus argus
ATATATATATATATATATATATATATAAATATATATATATATATATCCTCGACTCTGCATCATATCCATCAAACAATATAACTAGACAAAAAGAACGGTAATCATACAACAGTTTACGGGGAAATTATGTTTTTTACAGCTGAGGAACTATATGAGCGAGTGGGTTCTTGTGCCACTATTACTGCTGCTGCTACTACGTCAGGCGAGGTGTGTAAAGGGGTAAGGGTGTGGGGGAAGGCGAGAGGCGGGTTACTAATACACACGATGGTCACCTTTCGACGTCGTCGTCTCTTCAGTTCCTTGATCTTCATGAGCAGCTGTGTACACATCCCAGGACGGAGGAAGGCGTGTAAAAGAGCCGATGGCAGACATTAGTGAAGAATATTACAAGTGTTAGTCAGGGTCACAGCTTCGTGTGCAAAATTGAAAAATATACGTAGAAAAATTTCTTTAAATTAGAAACGAAGACATATCAGTGGAAAAATCAGAAAATGCATACAGTCTAAATCAATCTGTAATAAGAAAATCAATATAACCTATATCACTCAGTAAGCATCCTGGTAACTGAATCATATAATATAAAAACAAAAATACTGAAATCAAAGGAAATGTGTATATACAAGAGTATATGTTTAGAAATAACACTGGAATTCTGGTAAACAACTTAACACTGGCACTAGAAGAGGGAGTAGTGATGATAAAGAGATGGGTAAGAAAATGGGTCTTGGAGGCATTAAACCTGACAAGATTTTGTTGTACCCCAGTGAGACATCCTGTCCAAGTCCTATTCTTGATTAACCGCAATCAGTTTAACTAAGGCCTTTTTACACGTCAGTGACCCAAGACGAGCTGAACCTTGACCAGCCTTCATCAGGATTGCGAATCTAAAATAATAAACTAAAAGTTTGGGTTTAAAGTTTGGGTTTCTGTGATTAAGCTAAACCGAGAACCTCGATTAGTCAAAGATGACCAAAATCTTATCCATGATTACTCTACTCTAGATCACTGAATCTTACACGAGTTAAACCAAAACTTTGAGAATCGAAACACACCGTTTGTTTAGTCTCCTTTCATCTTGCCCTCAACACACCATCTTCACTACACCCTTGAAATCACTACCTCTTTAGTCTCCTTTCGTCTTGCCCTCAACACACCATCTTCACTACACCCTTGAAATCACTACCTTTTTTTTTTTTCTTTTTTCTTTTTTTTTGACACTGCATTTGGTCCTCAACCTTATGGGTTCGGTCAAACGCAGATTTACTAAGTCCTCGACAAACCGAAGCTTTTAACTGCACCCTCGAGGAACGTAGTTTCACATCATCCTTCAAAGCGAATCTTCACGCTTAAACCCAAAGTATCTCTCCCATACTTGCCTTCACTTTAGGTAACTTACTCTGGCGGGCCATCGGCCGCCTTAACTCCAGTGTGTGTGTGTGTGTGTGTGTGTGTGTGTTGGCCATCCCTCTCTTGCTTTCTTATTCCACGGACAAGAGTCGAATCTTCCCTTCTCTGACAAAGACTAAGTCTGTACACTGATAGCAATCGAATCTTCATTACATTAATAGCAGTCAAATCTGTACACTGATAGCAGTCACATCTTCACTACACTAATAGCAATCAAATCTGCACACTGATTGCAGTCATATCTTCACTACACTAATAGCAATCAAATCTGCACACTGATTGCAGTCACATCTTCACTACACTAATAGCAATCAAATCTGCACACTGATAAGAATCACATCATCACAACACTAATAACAATAAAATCTGTACACTGACAGCAATCAGATTTTTTACAGCATTAATAACAATCAAATCAGTACACCGTAGCAATCAAATCTTCACTACACTTAAATGCGATCAAATCTCGAGACTGAAAGCAATCAGATCTCTACACTGCTTTGACGTCTACCACTTCCAAAGTCTTTGAATACCTCACCTAAGGCCCGGCCCCTTGTCCGTGACTGGAGCCTCCAAAGTAATGATAATAATAATAAAAAAAAAAAACTACTTATGACAGCAATCACATCTTTCCTACTCTGACAACAATCAAATCTCTACAATGACATCAATGAAATCTCTACATTTACAGTAATAAAATCCCTATAAAGAAACTCCTGATCCGAATTTTTCGTAGCCTAACTTATTTTTTTTATCCTGTCGTTCCATTTTACCTGTGCAGGAATGGTCTTCCAGATGGATAGAAAAAGTTAGAGCTAGCCCGGTATATGACTCCCTCTAGCTGGCAGCAGAGTCACACATGCACGCGATCTTTACGCCTGATGGTCTAGTTCGAACCATTCCTGTATCAAACTAGAATAACAGTTACACCCTTGTTGAAGAGTTCAAATGACCTGTAGTGAAGATAGCAATAAATGCTAACCACGAACCATCAGAGCGTGTGCACTGTCTGGTAGTGAAGAGAGCAGCAATTGTGAATCACGAATCAGCAGACAGAGCGATGTACTAAACATACAAGGTTTGCAAAAACTATGAAGGCAATTGTGCCTACATCAAAACTCCTAACTAACCATCAGGGTGCTACAGGTTCTACAAACCATCTACATCCACAACTACGTACACCATGTCATCCTTCTACTTTAATTTCGGGCCCATTTGGGATCTTAACTACTCACCGAACTTCTAAAATGCCCTCTGTCATAATTTCTCATCTACCTACACCTCTTTGCTAGAATTTCCCAACTATCTACACTTCTTCACCACAATTTACCAAATATTCATATTTCCGCAATTTCGCAGACGGCAGCACCATCACATTCATCTCCATAGTACCCTAATCTACATCATAAATATCATCTACTTTAAAACATATCTGAACTTCCTTTCTAAGCGCCCTGGTAGCTTCAAGAACATGTGACAATGCCTAAATGGGAAAATTCCTCACTTGGCTCCTTTCTCTGTTTCCTTCTTTTGGAAAGAAATAAGGAAGGGAGGATTTCCAGCCACCCGCTCCCGTCCCTCTTAGTCGCCTTCTACGACATTAAGGGGAATACGCAAGCAGTATTCTTTCTTCCTTACTCCCAGTGCAGAGGCAGCAAGTAGTTTACCACGTTTCAAACCAACTAATTTCCATCTCTATTAGTTTTACCATCTTTACTACAAATCAAGACGGTCTTCTCATCTCGCATATATGCTTTATCACTTTCCAGTATTCCGCGAGACTTGTTAATTAAAAAAAAAAATTGACTACGATAATGGATCCTAAGAGTATATATCGCAAAAGCAAAGTGAAAGGTGAAAGAGGTACGAAAAGAAAGTGGACTGAGACCGCAGATCAGAATCTGGAATCCCCATGTAAGAAGCAAAAGCTTTCCAACAGAGGAGAACATACAAGGAAAAGGATTGCGCAAGCAGAATCAGGACTGGACACGACGACATGGGACGTATATAACGAAGACGTCCATTTAGAACACCTATCCAAACGCAGACGGATTGCTGAACCGTCCAACAGTTGGCCAATGGATGATCATACAAAATAGACCACGATAATGGATTTTAAGAGTATGAATCGCCAACCCGAAGTGGAAGGTGAAAGAGGTACGAAGCGAAAGAGGATTGAGACCACAGATCAGAATCTCGAATCCCCATGGAAGAAACAAAAGCTTTCCAACAGAGGAGAACATACAAGGAAAAGGATTGCACGAGCAGAATCAGGACTCGACACGACGACATGGGACGTATGTAACGAAGACGTCCATTTAGAACGCCTATCTAAACGCTGCCGGGTTGCTGAACGGTCAAACAGTTGGCCAAAGGATGATTATAAATAGAGCTAGCACTTAATCACAACTTCCCACTTCATTCCAGAAGATCCCCAATGGTCGGGAACGACGACGGAGAAGAACTGTAATGGGAAACGGTCCCCGGACACCTCATTCAACGGAAAGGACACCGAGGAAAAAGAGGATTATTCACAGATGAATAAAAGACGGAGGATAAGTGAGGTGAGGGATGAGGAAGACAGCGAGTCCGAAGACGAATGGAGTTTGGAAGAGGAGGGTGAATGGAGCGGGCCGCAAGAATATGAAATTTACTGTGATTGCAAAGAATGTGTAGGTCCAGGGATGCCAAACGACATGTGTGAAAGAGAAGAGGAAGAGTAGGAGATCCAGGAAGAGGTTGCGATCCAGGAAGAGGTTGCGATCCAGGAAGAGGTTGCGATCCAGGAAGAGGTTGCGATCCAGGAAGAGGATGAGATCCAGGAAGAGTAGGAGTTCCTGGAAGAGGATGAGATCCAGAAAGAGAAGGAGTTCCAGGAAGAAGATTAGATCCTCTAGGAAGAAGATTAGATCCTCCAGGAAGAAGATTAGATCCAGGAAAAGGATGAGGTCTAGGAAGAGGATGAGGTCTAGGAAGAGGATGAGGTCTAGGAAGAGGATGAGATCCTGGTAGATATTAGAACCCTGGAACAGGATGAGTTCCTGGAAGAGGATGAGATTCTGGAAGAGGATGAGTTCCTGGAAGAGGATTAGATCCTGGAAGATGATGGGATCCAGGAAGAGTACGAATTCCAGGAAGACTAGGAGTTCCAGGAAGAGGAGGAAATCCAAGAAGAGGATGAGATCCTGGAAGAGGATGAGATCCAAGAAGAGAATGAGATCCAAGAAGAGGCCGAGATCCTGGAAGAGGACGAAATCCTGGAAGAGGACGAAATCCTGGAAGAGTAGGATTTCTAGGAAGAGGATGAGCTTCAGGAAGAGGAGGATAAGATTCTGGAAGAGGATGAGATCGAGGAAGAAGAGAGCATGGAAGAAACGTTGGGAATGATGAGAGAGAAAAAAACTAATGGGAAACGGTTCCGGGACTCCTCGTCCAGCGAAGAAGACACCGAGGAAAAAGAAGAATATTCAGAAAACAAGAGACAGAGGATTCGCCTTGCGGGCTTGACTTAGAGCTCCGACTGAAGTAAGTCAAAAAACGAATGAAATCTTATTTCAAGTGAAGGGATGTAAAATTGCAATAATACAAGACGTCGCAAAGCAATCGTCTTGCAGCATAGCTCGTGGCACAGAAGATCACACGAGGGATGGGCAAGGTATCGGACACAAATACGAACGGAGTGAGGAAGAGCAGGGAGAAGGGAGCGCGGCAAAACAAGCTGAAGATTATTGCCAGTGTTGAGAACGCTTTTAGATAATAATGAAAGAAAGAGAAACTGCAACATCAAGTTACGAGCAAGAGGAAGAGCAGCAAAAGCAGAACGAGGAGGAAGAGTGAATGATGGACTGAAGGCAAATTGGGTGGTCATCGATATTAAAGGTGTCGTGTTGGGCATTTAATTTTTGTTATATGAAGGTGTTTCCTCTCTGTCCTTACTTTTATGTGCTAAGTGCTACGTTTTTCCGAGTGTTCTTATATCTTGTTTGCGTTTTGCATATCATATCCAAGTTTTGTGACGCAGTTTTTTCTTGTTTTGTAGATTCCTGATGATGCCTCTGCGAAGGCGAAAGCTTGAATGCAATAAACGGGATAACTATGGACAACTGGTATTTGAGTACCCACCTAATGGTAGAATAATTCTGAGAAAATTAGAGAACATAAGAAAGAAAATTAATAACTCTAAATATGCTATCGTATTCCCTGCGTGTCGTAAAAGGCGACTAAAAGGGGAGGGAGCGGGGAGCTGGAAATCCTCCCCTCCAATTTCTGCTTTTCCAAAAAAGGAACAGAGAAGGGGCCAAGTGAGGCCCCTAGTATAATTGCATACAGATGAGTTGGCCAACACATCACCAGATTTCGAAAAGGCCATAGTCGCTAAGCTTAAGCAACAGACTTTTGAAATTTTTTGAACCTGTCTTCTTAAGCTTAGGCACTAACTAATTGTTCGCTCTCCGGAGAGACAGGCCGGATTCTGGCGGAGTCCATTACCGGGTGTAAACTAGGTTTAATTCATTACCTGTATGCCTTGTAGCTTTTACCACACTGCTTTTCTCGGGGTTTCCGATATATCTTCCACTACCACGAACAACCTCCTCGAAGGGACCTGTTGCTGCTTGGAAGCCTTTGCATCACAGAGATAAAGCTGTTCAAGAACAACCTCATTCCATTGAGGAGGAGACTGAGACGATCCAAGACATTACTAGCCAGTGGCACTAGCAACACACACCATTAAGAATGTTTAGAGTCACTGTGTACACCGATTGCCTTCACAGAACAGAACATGTACACAATCTAGAGCAAGATGGTCTCAGGGCGAGACGATTCAAATTTGTCGCGAGCTGCTCGATGGGTCACGATAAAACTGCAGAGCTACACTACGTTGAAAAAGACCGGCGCAAACGCGCTGCCAGTGGACTGAACCAGGGGAAGGCATGTGAAACGTCTGGGGTAAACCATGGGAAGGTCTGTGGCAGGCCTGGATGTGGATAGGGAGCTGTGGTTGCTTCGGTGCATTACACGTGACATCTAGAACATGGGTGGGCCAAGTGAGAAATGTGATCACCAGACGCAGGGGTCCGGTGACCAAAGGCAAGAAGAGTTAGGATCCCGATTCCTCTGTCAAAGGGAATAAAGCACTGAAACTGAACTGAACTGAAGAGTCGGGTGAGCCCAAGGTATGTGAAGAGTGACCATAGTAAAGGGTCGGGCAAGTGTGAGGTCATGGAGTTGCTCATAAGCTTGTACATGTCGACTACAAAGCTTTGGAAATTATGAGAGGATCTGATTTGCTATATGCTTAGACTGATGTTGAAATGAAAGCTGCGTTTAATAATGCCATATCCTTTGATATTTCTGTTTACAATTGAATAAGAAAAAAAGATACAATTTTTTTCTGAGCGTTGTTTCAATCAATAAGGTGGCCATAGTCTCGCATGTATAAATAAAGGGCACTTGATTACTTCCCCACACGAACACTCGACAAATACAGGTTTTTTCTTATATTCAGTTCTATCTATCCATCTATCTATCTATGTCTATATTTGGGCCCAAGGTTGATTTGGGTCCAAGGTTCTTAGTGTATAGGAAGCCTACCAACAGAGACGATCTTATTCACTTCCTTTCAGATCACAGTGATATGACCAAGTCGGGTGTCATCATTGGGTCCTTCCTCAGAGGAGGAAGCACCTGTAGGAGGAGACGAACTACGTGAGAGAAGCGTTTCTGAAACTACGTGAGAGAAGCGTTTCTGAAGCTGGGCTACCGTAAGGGTCACCTTATCAAACCACAAAACACAGCCAGGAGAATAATGGAGAGAAAGAGGCAGAGTAACGAACGAGAAAGCCATAATAGCGAGTCGGATAGTTTGGCAAGAATCAGATTCCTTGAGGTACCTTATTCACAAAAGGCACAAGTCTTAAACAATTTCTTGAAAGGAGACAGAGTGAATATTGCTGCGTCATCTGGAAGGACGAAAACGAAGTGGGCAAGAGAACACCAATAACACAAACAGCGTGGTTTACAAAATCCCTCGTAGCGGATGCGAACGAATATATTTCGGTGTAATAGGGCGCGGGCTAGAAAGGAGAGTAAGGGAACACAAAGGAGACTTAAGGAGCCATAGAACGCCTAAGGCTTTCGTGGTGTACGTGGAGAAGAGACATCTACCCAAGTCGGACGGAGCCGTTGTGTTGTTTCGTGGGATAGAGAGGAGGGCAAGGAAGGCTCTAGAAGCAGCACGGATACGGGTGGAAGATTCCAAGAACACAAGGTCGGGATTTTTCAGGTGGGCGGAAACTCCAGGTCATATTGCGATACGTAAATGGTCGACAAGGAGAAGAGCGGGACCAGCGGACCAGTCCAGCCTATGGGGGAACGAGAACCAGACGGGAACGAGGCCAGCTGGAAGAGGAATGATGCGTGTACATAAGCTTGTGTTTTTCCCTGATGTATTATTATACTTGGAGAAGACCTTGTGTCGAAACGTCTAGAATAACGTCTCGGTTCCAACCTCGTGTTTCTCCATCTTCTCTTTATCTCCACTTTTAAGTATTCATATGTGTAAATAGACGCGCCGAAGACGTCATCAGACGCATGATGACAACCCCCATACACAGTTATCAATAATTCATCCATTTCCTTGGCAGGACAGAAGTTGCTGGCGGCTGGAATGATATATTTTCGGGTAAATATTACACCCTATTAACCATATTTCATCTATACTGTAAAGACCCACTCCGCACGAGCTTGGAGATGTGGGGGGGGGGGGGGCTAGAGGGTCCAAATCTGCTGGGGACCGTGAAATACGAACAATGAGGTGGATGAGTAAAGTTGCCACGGAGAATAGGAAATCTTGTGCAGAGTTAAGGGGTGGCAAGGCGGGCTGAGATAATCTGAACAGGTGGAAAGAATGGGAAAGAACATCTGGGTGAAGTGATGCATAAATATCGTACGAATTACGTACAAGTGGACCGTGTGATCAGTATGCATACCTAGGGAGTCCATTCACACCAGAAATGCACATCAACAGCCATAAAGATCCATGCCCAGAGCAAAGATGCGTCATGACCCTCATAAAATTTGTTAAAGCTTTTGTGGATGGAAACGATGATGTACCATTTAGGATGAAGAGGAAAAAAAAAAAAAAATATTTGATGCTGCATTAATGTCTGCTGTCCTGTATAGATGTGAGTCGTGACTGTGTGGAGACAAACGAAACCCTGAATAGACTCTGTATATGTTGTGTGTCAAACAGTTGTTGGGAGTCTGAAAGCCGACGAGCAATGATGTTTTGTCCGATGGAGCTTGATTATCCTCCCCTACTTACTTTAGTTAAAGCAAAGCAACGTAATATTTTTTTCTAGCAAGTGGAGAGAGAGAGAGAGAGAGAGAGAGAGAGAGGAGGGACACTGAGGATGACCCCACACTGTCTCATGCAATTCGTGTGACACTGAACAACAACTGTGACACGTCACGTTGCATACATGATTTCATTGTTAATGAGGTAGAACGATGCACGGATTCCCTCCCTGCCTGTGACGATTTGAGAGAGAAAATAAGACTTTCCGATTCATCCAAAGGTCAGTTGTACCGGTCTAATAAATACGGAACTTGATGTGCTCAAGATGTACACTCGCACCAAAAAGTCTCTGCCCCCCCCCCCTTAGGGTCCTATGTATTTGGAAATGATCACACGGTAGAGATATGGAAGCAACTCGGTATGGTTGGTACGTCTAACTGTGAGCTACTTCCCATAAAGACATGATAACTGCACAATACAGTTTCTTTGTCACAGGACAGAATGAGGTTGGATAGAATATAATATCATACGTAAAACCGGTGTTCACAAATCATTTGTAAAAAATGCAATGACTTTGTAACGTAAGAGTTGAGTTGCCAAATAGGACTATAATGCATAATTTGCTCAGCTGAGGTAACACGAGCAGGCTCGAAAAAATACGAACCTGACGAATTGGATATTCCGTTACTTTGCAATGAAAGTAACTTCGAATGACTTACTTTGTCATATGATTATACAATGACAGTGATCTACTTCATATCCATATCACCTAGCATCACCCGTATGACAGCCAAGCGGTGTTTCTAGTGACTACATATCGGACGCAATGGTGATACAAAACCTATGGCTTCGTCGTCGTGGGCGACAGCTCATATAGACGAGTGACTGACCACTCATCCCCTCCCCCCCCCTCCCCTCATACCAGCTGCCTTGATTCCGTATTTCTCCCACACAATCTCAAGAGCATTACACATATACTTCAGCAGTATTACAGCACACTGCACTCACAGTCAGCGGTAACAATGTGATCCAGCTGTTTCAATATTTGCATTTTTCGTAGTAATATTTCAATGCCAGTGTCAACAGGACCTCGGTTATTACGAACCAATGTTGATAGCAGCTCACTTTTGGTTTCATTATTAATGCAGTCTCAACATTACACTATCATTTATACAGTTGTTTTACCACCCACAGCTAGTGCAAGAGCAGTATCATATCTTTCTTTCTAGCCCCACCATGTCGTGCTTGAATTTTTACCCGGCAACTAACATTTGTCCATGTCGTCTGGCAGTGTATTGGCTGCACGCTCAAAGTATTCAGTGTGTCGTTTGGTAAATAAATTTTGCCTGAACAATGTCAGCAGCAGTTATACCCACTGAATTACTGTCATTCATATAATTACTTCTATATTAACATTATCATATTACTCTCCTGTCGATGATGCACAGTGATTCACACGCAATTCAAACGCCAGAAACGAGTATCTGTACTAACTGGCAACTGTCACCGAGGATAGCAGACCTACCAACACACGGTAGGCATCATACATAGTGATCAGAATTGTTCCTCCGTTGTTTCATTCTGTATCAAAGAGAAAAGGGGCAGAGACTTTTGGTACGAGAGTACAATATCATATAAGGAGTTAATGAGAAGGATCGCATATCGGAGACACGACTGCCATTAAGCGCCAACTCCTTCGCTGTAGAGAGGAGGTGCGTTGGAACAGGCGCGGGAGAGGCCGCTTGCCGATAGACGAACGACTGGGGACATGTGGCCTGATTCAGACCGAAAGGCGTGTCTTTGAATCAAGTGTCCCATGTCACTGCTATTGGCACCAACATCCTCACATCACAACATATGAAAACTTGTTCAATGAAGAGGCTGACCATGAAGTTTGTATGTAGAGCCATCCATTCTATACTCGCCTCGTATGTTTAAGTATAAATGAGCTTAATGTAATAGTTCTCCTCGTATCATGTGTATGTACTACGATTTCCTATATGTGTATTTTAGTGTCTTTTTGATTAAGTTATTGTTTTATTGGTGCAGAGCTTTTGTGTATCAATGTCACCGTGTTATTTGCATTCATTTGTATTTAGTTAACTATATTTTAATTTAGTGTTTTATTGTTCAAGATTTTCATCATAGACCATAATGCATACTGTTTATATTCATAAAGCATGTTTCTAAGTGGCCAAGGAAATATCTATCTATCTATCTACCTATGGGTGTGAATGAGGAGGGGAGGAGAGCCATGGAGAGCCGAGATAATCATGGTAGGAGACCCTGAGAGATGATATGCGACTTCAGAGCACAACTAGAGAGGTTGCAAGAGACGATGCAAAAAAAAAAAAAGAAATTCGCGCAGTATTCCGGATGTAACAAATCATAAAACGAAAATTAAAGACTTTACCTTTGCCACTTCAAGCATGATGATTAGTTAGACTTTCCGAAGCTTTAAGTCAAGAGAGGTAAAAGTGATGAGGTAACTCTTCAAAGCACTCGCACTCTCCACAAGGTATTGATTAGATCTAATCTATGAAAAGGCGGGCATGTCTTCTCTGTCTGTCTGTCTCTGTAGACAGACAGAATGAAGTGTATAAATTGCTGGTTGCTGAGGTACTACACTTTTAGGAAAATATCTAACTGTTGAGCAGAGAGGCTGTACCGACAAGAGAGGAGTATAAAGAGGAAAATGGTAGACTGAATGGTTATACCACTGTACAATACCATTCCGCCATTCAGGGTGTGGTAGTTAGGGAGGGAGAAAGGGAGTGGTGGTGGAGAGGTAGGGTGTGATGGTCAGGGAAGGGAGGAACAGAGTGATGGTGATGAGGTAGGGTGTGGTAGCCATGGAGGAAGGGAGTGGTGGCCAAGGAGGGAAGGAATGGTGGCCAGGGAGGGATGGCGTGGTGGTGGTGGTGGTGAGGGAGGGCGTGGCAGCCCGTCACGTGAGCAAGCAGACTAGGGCTAGGAAGTCACGAATCTGATGGTAGAGTAATGTTTGTGTATTTTCTGTGTGTATGTTTGTCATGCGTGTGTGTGTATGTGATACCATGTACAAATTCTAGCTCTCTCTATCGAAAATTTTGCCCCATAGAACAGCGAAACAACAATAAAGCACACAAGATTAGTACTGGCGACAGCCCCCCCCCCCACTCCCACCTCCCCCCCTCCCACTTGCCGCACATGACGCAAACATGACTATGGCACAACCAGCGCCTGGGTTGGGCAAGGGTCGTGCAGCTTACCGATTTATGGTAGATGACTCGCTGTATCCAGGTGGTGTCCGTGATGCTCCCTTGCATGCGCTGGGCGTACGGCCGCGCCAGCGTCCCCATCTTATTGATGACGGAGGCTGCCTTTGTCGAGTTGGAGTTTATGAGGAGCCTGAGGGCGTTCACCACGTTGAGGGCGTTGGCATAAACCGCCGCCGTCTTTCGGCTGATCTTCCCTGGGGATTCGCCTCCAGCCTTCTGATGCCTGAGGGCGCGGGTGAGCGAGGCGTACCTGGGGTCGTTCTCGTCGTCCAGGGCGATGACGAACTCGTCTTGGGAGTAGTCGGGCACGTCGGCATACACTGTCTCGGCGTTGTCGTCGTTGTCGTCCACGTATCGTAGCTCATCCATGCTGACGGAGACGGGGACGAGAGCCTGCTCCGCCTCCAGTACAGCGTCTTCGTCCGCCTCCTCAACTCGCCTGAGATTTTTGGGCACATCGTAGGTCGACAAGAGCCTCGCCAAGACCTCTTTCTTACTGACGTCGTCGGCATCGGCACTGCTGCCAATTCGCCGGCTCACTGCCTCCAGTTCTTGAGCTAACTCTTCCACCAGTCGACTCAGTTTCGCACGGCCGGTCGACTCGGTGTCAGAATTTTCCAGAAGCGAGGAGTCTGAAGCGACGAGGGGGTGAGGTTCCGGGGACTCCAGCGGTGATTTCGACTTCGGAGTGCACTCCAGCCGATCTACCAGCCTTACATGTGCAGTGGGGCTCATCGAAACCGTCTTGGTAGCCGGCTTGGGTGTAGAGGCCGCGAAGGCGCTACCACTAGAGGGCCAGGTGGGAGGAGATGAAGACACTGGCGATGATGGGGTCATCGGCGAAGATGGAGACGTCGGCGAAGTGGGTGATGGCAAAGCTGGAGGTGCAGCGTAGCCTGGGTTGTTGATGGTTATCACAGCTGGACGGCTGGGGGAGATCTCTCCCACACGCACCGTCACCTTGCCATAGTCCGATGACGTAGAACTCTGGCTGTAGAAAGACTCGCGTTTTTGCGCCGCCTCTTCTCTCGGAGTGAGCGGCAGAGGCATAGCGTATATAGGCTCTTTAGCTTTGGCCTTGCTGTACTTAGGTTCCCGTGACAAGGTCCCAGAGTCCTTGTACGCCTTACTGTGGGACATTTCCCTCGGCAAGGTACTGCTTTTGGAATCTTTTGGACGGATTTTACTGTATATGGGCTCGACTTTTTTGGGCAAGTTGGGGCCACCGCTGACCACTGGGGCAAACGGGCTGGTGGGGCTCCCTGGGGTGATGGGTGCACTGACGGGGCTGCTGGGTACGAGTGGAGCTCCGGGGTCCCTGGGCTTCACAACGCTGTAGATGGGTTCGGGTTTCACGACTCCCGCGTTACCAGCATCCGAGGTGTTCTTCGCCGTGCTTGGCTCGATGGGTTGAAAGCTCGTCTCTATCGTAAGCTTGGGCTTGATCTTGGCATATATGGGTTCCTTAGAGGAGTCCTTCTTCCTCATGATCCTGCTGTAGATGCTCTCCTTTTTGGTGACCGTTGCCACCTTAGTCACCTTAGTAGAGGAGGTCGTCTGCGCCGCAGGAGTGGCATTCGCCTCGGTCTCAGGGGTAGCAGCTACGATGGTCTCTTTCTTTTCCGAAGTTATGGCACTGAAAGCCGACGAGGAGGCTGACTGCTTCTCGGATGCGACGCTCGTGAAGGCTGATTGGCTTGCAGTCTTAGTCTCGGACGTAACGCAAGTAAAAGCGGATTGATTTATCGTCTTCTCCTCCGGTGTTACGGGGATGAAAGCCGGCTGACCTTGACTCTTATCCTGTGAAGCAACGAGAGTGAAAGCGGACGATGCTGGCGTCTTATCCTCCGACGCGACGGAAGTGACAGTCGATTTATCGTCCACTGTGCCCTCCGATTTTACCACACTAAATGCAGATTTGCTACAGACCTGAGTCTCGGATTTTACAGAAGCCACGACCGATTTGCTTTGGTCTGCACCCTCCGACGTCACAGTAGTCAGTGCAGACTTCAAGTAACCACTGTCGCATCTGCCGTCGGAGAGCGTGACATCCGAATCGGAGAAGTAGCCAGAGGTGAGGCTCTCTGCCCGGCAGGTGGACGCAATGCTGAGAGTTGTCGAGGTGCTTCCTACCGCCTTCCTGTCTACGGCGCCCTTACCCCTGGGTCGCCGCTGCGTCACCTCCCCCGCCGCCAGCAGCGTCTCGTCGCTGGTGCTGAGCCCATGGTCGTAGGACTCCTGGCCCTCGCCGTCGTTGGAAACATCCAGTAAAGGTTTCTTCTCGCTCACACTCACTGTCGCCTCGTCCGCTCTCTCGTTCTCCACTTTCAGACGTTTATTTTTCATGTTATCGGTTATCTCCGTTATTTTCTCCACCTCTTTCATCACCTCGGACATTAGGCTTTCACCCCCTTCCACCGAGGAGGTCGGGCGCTTCACTGGTTTATCCTCAACGCTGGGAGCGACCGGCGGAGGTACTGCCTCTGGCTCCCTAATGTCGCAGGCGGTGTCGGAGAGCGGGACACCTGCAGCGGCTTCCAGCCACTCCTCGGAGACGCTGTCGTCGGCGTCGGGCTCGCAGTAACTGCTGGGTCGCGACCCAGACGCCACGCTGATGGTGAGCTCGCCGGCACTAGTAGGCCTCGAATCAATCTTCGAACCCATGACGGAGCCGGGGATGTCCCCGTCCGAGAAGGGGACTAGTGGCACACTCTTTCGCTGCTGCGACTTGGAGCGTCGCGAGGGCGAGAGTTTGTCCACTGACATGCTCAGTCGGTGCTTGATGTTCCGCAGTTTATCCATCTTATCCTGCTGGGGGAACTAAAGCCAGACTGAGAACCACCCGGGAGCCAACTCGGCCAAAAGCACTGCTCGGGGGCACTACCAACGTCCACAAGAACACCACCGTTCCTCGTCCCGCTGCTAACGACACGCTGGTCAAACCCTCGGACGGCCAGCGAGGACCCTGGCTACTGCACTCTCTCTGGCCGGGGTTGTCAGGGGGGTGTACTCCACGCTCCTCAGTAATATGAACTCAGAATTACGTTTCCCAGCGGGTGAAGCTGTACATGTGATTCGCCTCGGCATTAATCCGGCTCGCAGGTAGAATGTTAGAGGGCGTCCACAGGTACTTGGCTGGCTGCACCTCTCAAATTCCCTTCAGCCAGGCTACTGAGAAGACCGTCAAACGTAATTACAGGTTTCCCTTGCAACCTTCTGCTGCTGTTTTCACTTCTAGGTATTTGTGGTAATCTACCCTTCAGATGCACTCAGGGTATCCCACGATTATATAGCACACAGTCACTCACAAAACACACCGAAGTTCCGTTCCGTCCCACGCTCCCCACGGGGCAGCTCCCTCCCGTCTCGCGACGGAGGTTGACGGAGGCGGGGGCACAAGGTGACGGTCAAGTCCTGGGCGGCAGCAGGCTCGGCCCGCGCCTTCTCTCACCACTCAACCCGGCAACTAACTCTCCCTCCTGGCGCCCGGTGCCAGCCTCCCGTGTGCCAGTGGGGTAGGGGGGGGGGAGGAGGAGGAGGAGGAGCCACGCTGCCAGCCGCACTAGGCAGCTGGTGTGCCAGCGGACAGACCAGGCCAGGCTCACTTGGCCCATGATGTTACTCGAGTGGTATGGGTGAGGGGAGGGGACACGGAGAACCAGCAGGTACCGACAACCATAGGTACTGCCACGCGATACAGACTCAGCAGGCATCGACAACCGCACGCATCGCCTCACGATACAGCCACTGTCTCTGAAATTATACATCACACGAGAAGATATTCCGGGCGTCCTAATGATGTACTTCATCACCCGTCGACACGACGGGGTAGGCCATGCAAGGCAGGCAGGTGAGGTGGGAAGAAGAGGTGAGGGGAAGGGGTTCCGTCCACTACTACTCCCTCCGAAGGGGGTCGAGGGCCGTGGTCTACACAGCCACCCCTAATCAATCCTCCCTTCGCAGGGGGGGACAGAGGGAGGTGATGTGTCTCCTCTCATCCAACAGGGAACGGCACTACGCCACGTCGAATCCTAACCTCTTCACAGTTACGAATCATTTTTCAGTGATGAGGGTCAACGATGTGTGCGCGCCTCCCTTAATCAGTAGCGCGTATCTGTTCCACGTACTTCTGTGCCTGTGTGGGTAATTACTATCTGTGATTGCTTTACGTGTGTCGCAGGGAGTGAGTTTTACAATCATGCAGTCCCTTCTTTTAACCTTGTTCGTGTGTACACACGGTAAAAAAAATATCTTACCACTTTATGTGTGAAAGAACATGGCATTAAGGAAGAAACATTTTGAGAAATGCCTTGTGGTCTGGCCTCAAATTGGTAGCCTTCATGATATATATATATATATATATATATATATATATATATATATATATATATGTTTTTCATCCTTCAGTTTTTCTTTACTCAAACTCAGACCCCAGCGAAGCTGTCCCTCAATCCTGCTAAATCTAATAACCTTGTTTTATTCGCATTTACTCTCAACATCTTCCTTTCAAACACTGTCCCAAACTCAAGTCACCAATTTCTGTAGTTTCTTACTCGAATATGCCACCAGGGCTGTATCATCAGCAAACAACATTGAACCCACTTCCCAGGCTCTTTCATCCCCCACTGAGTATATACTCGCCCCTCTCTCCAGGACTCACATTTACCTGCCTCACCATCCTATTCATAAACAAATCAAAAACAATGATGACATCGCACACCCCTTCCGTAGACCGACCTTCACTGGGAACCATTCACTCTCCTCTCTTCTTACTCGTACACATGCTTTGACACCCTTGATGAATACTTCTCACCGCCTCTAGCATCTGGGTTGACTGCTCTGTCCAAGACTCGAACCCTAGCCCAGCACATTACTGGGTCACAGTGTGCTAAATGCTGAACTACTTGCTTGTGTTAATGCTTGTGTTAACGTCAGAGTATCCCTAAAACGGGAGACGGTAGCCCCCTGCAGATGGATGGGCCTCTCTATAAAGTGCATCTCAGACCACTGTCATGAAGAATATGTTCAAAAACAATAAGAAATATACAGCGATGAAGACGGCAAGACCTGGGACGGTGTTGGGAAGACGCCAGACCAGGTCCCTCAATAAACAAGGATCAGTGGGGATTTTCCTGGAGCTCTGGGACACGGCCAGCTGATACCAGAGGGTGTAAACTAACGTAACCAAAGGGGAGGAAAAAGGGGGAAATTTCCCCTCCAATCCAAGTGTTATTTCCCTAAAAGATAACTTTATAACAGGGTCATTATATGATAGACGTATTATCAACCTATTCTTAATACTAATTCTGATTTTTTACAGTTGCCATCACGGCAGGAAAATAATGTCTCAATCGTGGCCCTCTCTAACAAAATGCATATTGAAGAACATGAAAAAAAAGAAAATAGAGAAAATATGAGTTCGAACTCTGAAGTGTATATAAACGTGACTCTCAAAGGTGTAAAGTGGTAGGAAGATGTATCATAACGGTCAATCCTCGTATTACTGTTCTCCACACAGCAACTACGAGAAGCAGCAGCCAGTCACAGGCCGGGTCCAGGTCATAGTGGCTGGAACACAGACAGAAAACCTACAAGAGCAAGTGGTTAATATATTGCCAGCAGAACAGAGAGAAAGGCATGAACACCATCGAAAAAAAAATAGATTGTAGGAAGAGAGAGTTAATAAGGGGGAAAGCTTTTGATATCTTACTGGCTGTGAGAGAGAGAGATGGAAGAAGAGCCATCCCCAGTAATGCAAACTGCACTCCATATGGGGTAAATTTGGAATGGGTGATCATAAAAAAAAAAATCTTTACGTATACAATACCTCTAGCTTTTGGGAGGCAGATTTTGTGATGTCCCATTGGGAGATGCCGACGAGGTTTAAAGAGAGAAACAGGTTGAAAATGCGTATGTGAACTGTTCGATATAACCACTATTTCTTTATTTTGATATGCTTCATAGGCCCGAATTAAGAGACGAAATGTGTCCAATACGAAAGAGAGAGAGAGAGAGAGAGAGAGAGAGAGAGAGAGTATTGGACTCAGAAGAGAAGGGA
Organism: Panulirus argus; assembly: GCA_038088735.1. Taxonomy (NCBI): domain Eukaryota; kingdom Metazoa; phylum Arthropoda; class Malacostraca; order Decapoda; family Palinuridae; genus Panulirus; species Panulirus argus. The sequence continues at coordinate 18,023 of JAYMFT010389782.1, forward strand.
AAATGGGTTGAAATGTGTAGACTGCAGTCATCGGCGAACGAAAGAAGATATATTTGGAGGCTGAAAAAGACTGTTTATTGAGAGAAGAAAGGGGATAGGCGATAGAAAAGAACCTTCAAGGACACCAGTATTGATAGGATAAGAGCAGAGAGGTCACTCCATCAACGACTGACGCGATGGGGCAACTGGAATGGAACCTGTGCATTAAAGAACAGAGAGAAGCAGAAAGAATGCAGTGGAAAGAAGTTTAGTGAGGGAAGACTGATGCCGTATCCCGTCAAACGCTTAGGAGATGTCGAGGACGACGAGAAAAGCTTCCCCAAGATCCCTGAGAGAGGTGAGTCACATAGGAAAAAAGATCCCGAGTGGACTCTACATCGAGAAAGCCGACCTGGTAATCTGAACAAAGGAGAAGGAAATTCTTACTGTTTAAGAAAGTGATTGAAGGGAGGTTTCAAAGACTCTGGAGGTAGAAGGGAAAGCGATGGTTGCGATAGCTATAGAAGCGTTCGAACGGTCTCCTTTCTTAGGGATGGGCTGCACCAAGGCAGCCTTCCAAAAATAACGAAGGATAAGTTTTTAGTCTTTAGCTGAAGAAAAGTTATCCCTCCATCAAATACATCCGGAGGTCGCCGTCGGACACTGTATTGTATTATCCATTTTTCCCTCAATTCATGGAAAAAAAAAAGAACCTTCAAAAGATAAAAGAAAAGACACGAAATGGGGAACAAGGATAGGAGCTAGTTTAGAGGCACACTCTATCCCTTAGGACACTAAGAGGTATGCCATCCGGACCATTACACCTCGCCTACTTGTACGTGAGAGAGTACTTTGGAAGACCTTGTGTAAAGAAAGTGTTGGGGGAGGACGTAGGCTTAGTGGGTGGATGTTGAGGGTGGGGGAGGGGAGGTGAGGGGAGGGAGGGGAGGGGAGAGTAGAAGGGGAGAGGAGGTGGTAGACTAGATCCAAAGTAAATCTGAAGGAGACTAAGGTGCCGAAAAGTGGCTGCTCCATCAATTGGTGAATTAGTTGAAGATTGGTCTGGGTCATCTTAGAATTTTTCTGGAAGTTGCAAAGACTAAGCGAGAGAAATTCTGACAAACAATATGATACCAAATATGAATTCGGAATTCATTCGCAAGTTCTCATTTTCGTTTTCCTGCATTCGTTACGTCTAAATATTCCAATTTTACCAAGAATAATCAAATTGATGTGAAATATTCTCGATAATCTGGTGCTGACTACTTCTACTTTCAGTGACTGTTCAAGTGTAATTGAGATTTCATTTGGTAACAAAAACTTCCTGCACAAAGACCTACCAGCATGAGCAGGCAATATAACTACATACCACCCAAAGGGAAATATGGTTCCCTTAAGGAATGAGAGTTTCTAGTCGTATATGGCCGCCTCAAGTCACGGGGGTCGGACGGAGGGGAATGCGAGACGCCAGACCGAACGACCCACTGAGACATACCTTAACACCCAGGTACGAACCTTACAACTGACTTCCGTCTCTGGGGCTGGGATTCCGAGTGTACTAACTGCCCGGCTCTAACAGGCTTTCCTTGTTATTTCTTAAGGATGCTGTTCCTCTTCCCTCTGGCCGTTCCTCCTGGAGGCTTTATGAAATCCGGAGCGCTTCGAATGCCGTCACAGCAGGAGTGTGTATTTAACAGGAGATGAAAGAGGGAAAGATGAAGACATAATTTTGACAAAGATAACATACTGTAATTCAAAAAATGCTGATGGTGTGTGTGTGTGTATATATATATATATA
>JAYMFT010389793.1:0-35213 GCA_038088735.1 Panulirus argus
AGAATACTTCCCACGTATTCCTTGCTTGTCGTAAAAGGCGACTAAAAGGGTAGGGAGCGGGGGACTTGAAATCCTCCCATCCTATTCTTCCTTTTCCAAATGAATGAACAGAGAAGGGGGCCAAGTGAGGATTTTCCCTCTAATGCTGAGTCCTCTGTTCTTAACGCTACCTCGCTAAAGCGGTAAGTGGCGAATATGTATGAAATAAATATAAATATATACTCCTTTATTTTCTTTCTTTCGTGGTTGTTCACCATTTCTAGCATTAGTGAGATAGCATCAGGAACAGTTGAAGCAAAGGCTTCATTCGCTCATACATTTTCATGCTGTCATGTGTAATTATTTATTTATTTATAATTACGTGAGGATCTCTGTCTAAGAAGGGGAGTTGGTGTTGGCCTGGACATCGTTTTAGAGGCTCCTGCAGCTCAAGGCTGGGCTACTTGTTGTACGAAGGAAATGTAGACTCCTTTGGAGTGAGAAGTTTTTTAACAAGACTGTATTCCTAATGATACAGCCTCACTAAGGTGACTTTGCTTTCATGGTGCAGTAACATGCATATGGAGTCTGTTAACACCTAAATATATATATCTTCTCTTCTTTCATATATGTTTGCCATTTTCCACATTAGCGAGTTAGTGCCTGGAACAGATGAAAAAATAGCCTTATTCCCTTACATCCGCTCATTAGCTGTTGTGTGTATAGCAGTGAAACCAGAGCCCCCTATATACAACGAAGCCTCATATGTTCCCATGGTTTATCCAATGCCTGCATGTACCAGTGTTCAACCTATTGACACTATGGCATTAGCGCTATGGTACGTCACTACAATTTACTTCATCCCTTGCATGCTTTTCACCGTCCCGCTTGTTCAGGCCCCGAATCTTCACCTCATTTTTCCACTTCCTCCGTAGTTACCTCTTTTCCATGTTCGTTTCATTGTTGACTTGTATGCCCTCTTAGTCATCCTTTCCTCATTCATCCTTCTCATATCCTCAAACCATTTCAGTACACCCTCCTCTTATTACCACACAACAAGTTGCCCTCATGCATTTAATTTCCAACACATCCAGCCTATTCTTTAAGTTCTTTTGTAGTTTCCATCCCTTACATTCATACAGTATCAGCAGGACAATCAAACCAACAAACATAGCCATCTTTGCCCGTAAAGACAGTATCCTCTCATTCCACACATTCCTCAATGCACCCATGACCCTTGCTCCCTCACCCACCCTATGAAATACTTTAACTGCCATGATACAGAACCATTCATTGCCATATCCCTTCCCAGATATCTTAAACACTCCAATTCCTTCACATTCTCCATTTAGACTCACACTCCAAATAACCTTGCTTTTATTCACATTTGCTCTAACCTCTTTCCTTTTATATGTTCTTCCAAACTCAGACAACATCATCTGCAGTTTCTCACTCAAACCTGCCACCAGTGCAATGTCATCAGCAAACAGCAATTGACTCACCTCCCTCTGGAACTCCCAAAAAAGCAGATATAGAGGTCAATCTACAAACTTCATCTCAAGACCTTTCAGTCAGTCAGACATGCCAAGCCTCCAACAATGGAAGGAAGAACTCGCAATTTATGCCACTAATACCACAAGTTTTCAGGATATTCCAATTTGGTATCTTTAATCAGTTCACTGAAAACATCAACATCAAGAACTAGAGTTGTATGGTAAAATTTAAGATTATTGCAGAGCATGACAGGAGCCTACATCAGTAAATACGGAACTCAGCCACAACGTACTACCTTTGTCACAGACATTGGGCAAATGTCTGACTCTTCCTTTATTCGACTCTCCTAATTCTTCTCTTCCCTGCACTGACCCTGTTTACTGTTACTAGTTGGGTCAGGTCCAAAGATTGATCCCTTTCCGTCATAAGAAAGCGCTCGTAGCAGATTGTGGTTTCGATCCACGGGCCGCTGACTTATAGGCCTACAGCGCTTCCACTGCGCCACTCTTCTGCAGTGCCTGGTTATATGGACCAGGCAATATGGGCCCATAGCAATACAAGCACTAACAAGGGAAGTTTCGGCGATCTATAGTGACTACTTAACTTTACTGACACGAAAGGGTTTGGAAAAGTACAGCTCCTACGCCTGCCTCTTCCCTTAGGTAGATTGAAATAAACAGATTTAAAGAGCAGTGATCTATTTTTTGAAAGTAATAATGTTCCCATTAGCAACTTTTCACACAAGGAAATGTACGGGAAACCATAAAAATTGCCTGTTTCCAACCGGAATCGAACACGGGACCTTGGACGTATCAAGGACACGTGATAACAAGCTCACTATGGAAATCATGTTACCGTAAATGAAACAAAAGTTTCTCTGTCATTACTTAAGAAGATAATTCATCGCCATTGCCAAAGCAAAAATTTCGGTCCCAGTTTTGAAGGCAGAGTTTCATTGTCATATTAATTAGGAGAAGAAGATTATTCATATAAATAACAGTAAGTCCGCTGTGTCAAACTGATATTGAAGTAGAACCATTGTGTATGTCTGGCTGAGCGGTATAGAACAAAAAGCGCACATACCGCTGGCTGACTCTTTCGTTGTCAACAGCCACAATGTAATAATATAATGTAGTGGGATGTTCAGTAATGCCTGGCCTACAGATGGAGGATTTATGAAACCAGAGTAAACACCGAACTAGTTTCTAAAGAAAAAAAAGTGGAATAAAGGTAAATTGGATCTCAGATAAATAACAAGAATTTGCAAGACGATTTCTTATAGACTCAGGTCTGTCAGGTAAGTATGAGGAGTTGTAGTCTGTGTGCTGAGATTTAGAATGGACCCCTGGAATGCCCTTACCATCACTTGAGTGTATCCTCTATCCACTTGCATGTATGAATTGAACATCCTGAGTGGTCATAAATTATCTTTGATGTATGACTCTTGTATCTATCTCTTAAAGGTTCTAGTAAACCTCCGGTATGGTCTTATGATGTGGCCATGAGGCTTTATCTTTGCTGAGGTTTCCAGTGGACTTCAGGGAAGTTGGTGAGGATGTATCAGGATACCTGCTGAAGGTTTGCAGTCAACCTTTAGTGAGTACTTAAAGCGAAAGTGTTTAAACTTAACTCCCATACTTGCTTGCTGAGCTTTCTTGTTAAGTTCTGGATTTGTCTCAACATAAGGATTAGCCCCAGGCTTGGCTCGACCACCAACCTTTCGGTTAACAGCCGGACGCGCTAACCATTTGTGCCCCGGAGGTCTGAGAATACCTCAACGTCAGTTGGACTAGTTGACAAATCCTTGTAGTACTGACGGTGTTAGAAAACATACAAGACTGATATGTAACAGGAGAGGATACATTATTCGTTTTCACAGCCAGCCGTGGACAAGAATTTAAGTGTTCTTTATGGAAATTCTCACAAAATACTGGGATTCTATTTTGGAAACCACAAAGATTATCACTACATCAAACTTGTGTGGCAGTCTTGTGATGACGCACACCATCACAGTTTATAAAGTGATCTCAGTTCCAACTACAGGACCATATGCAGCTGAGTTATTTCCAGGCCTCCATGGCACAAAAGGTTAGAGTGTTCGGCTGTTAAAAGAAAAGTTGTTGGATCGAATCCGCCTGTGGGCGACTCTTTATTTTAAGAATAACTACCAGGATCCTCAACAGCCAGACAAGGGTGAGACAGTATGAACCACGCCATGTAATACTCGGCAAGCAAATGCGTCACATAATCACTGCGTGGCTGTTGACAATTCATGGGTAGGCTGGTGTGATGTCTATTTCTTTCCCTATACAGCTAGACTTTGAAACCCTCTACCTTCTCATTTTCTTTCCAACAACTACAATCTGATCCTTTCCTTACAGTGGCAGGATTTGAAAATCTTCACTTCTCATATATTATTCTTCCAACTTTGACCTGCACTTTTCTGGAAGGTAAGTTTTCTACTTTCCATAAAATTCTTATTCTATCTCCTCTCTCTATACCTACCAATTTGCCTCTGAAACATCTTTTCTTTTGAAGCTAACGTCGATGAGAATTTTCCTTCACGTTTGAAGGCCTTTTATTTCTAAGTAGTAATATTATATAGAGAATGAGAAAACAAAGCACACCACACTCTCCACCTTAAGATCTCTCCAAAGGTCCAACAGATTTCATCAGGCAGAAAAAAGTTACGACCAATCCTCTTCTAAACCTTTCCAAAGGGTCACTGGAAGCTGCCAGCAGGTCCGGAATATGAAACACATGACACATAAGGTAAACCAATGGTTTCACCACCAGAAACAGAAGCCACAATAAGAAATAAAAGTAATTCATAAGACTTCTGTAAACAAGAGCAATAGGTACTGGAATCACATTAAGAATATAAAAGAACACCCCAGAGGTCCATGAGACAGTTATAGAAGTCTTGGGACAATCAAGTCACCGACAGTAGGTGGAAAAGTCACGCAGTCACCTACGGTCTTCAGCTCTCCCGCCGAGGGACATAAATCTTTAAGCGCTTAAAAAGTTAACTCCTTTAGCAATCGGAGTTAATATAGTTTTCAAAATCTTGATTAAGGTCCTTCCCTGTACTTGTAGTGCATATAATGACAGTTCAATTAAAAATGCAATGGAAATTTTTATTTAGTATGTATATGCTCCCCTATTCTAAGGAACATTTTTAGTTAATTCTATGGATAAATCTAGCAACATTTACAAATATTAGTAGGCACTAATGCATGTGGGCCGTCCAGTTCGCCTGAGGCAGCGTTCTGCTCTTCATGTATTGTACTTCGGACTGTAATCACACTCTTATTTCTTTATGATTTCTGCCTGTTGCCTGTTCATTTTCCATTTCTATGTAGGTATATCTACAGATTTCTTATAAGGCACAATGAAACAATATTCAGAGTTTGGCCCACTCATTCTGTAAGTTTGTCTTATACCAGAAACAACCTTTGAATTTGGCGAAGGCTGTTCTCAAGGTTCACTCCACTAAAAGAACTTTGTCTTTCAGGATATTCCAACTTGTTATGTCCAGTCAGATCTCTAGAAACATCGACATCAAGAACTGGAGCTGTAAGTCAAAATTTATGATCATTGCAGAGATTAACAGGAGCCTCCGTCAGTAGATACAGGAGTCAGCCAGAACCTTCCGTCTTTGTCTCAGACATTAAGGCAAATGACTGACTCTCTTCCTTCATTTCACTTCCCTATCTTTGACCCTATTCACTGTACTGCTATTACCCAGGATGGATCAATCCCGAGAATGGTTTCTTTCTTTAATAAGAAAACACTCATTGCAAAATCCGGTTTCCGTCCACGTACCTCTGGTTTATGGGCCAAATGCGCTTCCACTGCGCCTCTCTGCTTCAGTACCGGGTGTTTCGGACCAGTGGTATAACCCATGGCAATAAAAACACCAACTGGAGAGGTGTTAGCTAAGCATAAGTGACTGTTTACTAATGTGAAAGAGGAATGGAAGTTTATAGTTCATAAGGCTACCTTTCATCTTAAGAAGGCTTAAATAAACAGATCCAAACAGCAATCATAGTAATTGTTAAAAAACTGATATTGCCATTAGGAACTTTCCACTGAACAAAATGTAGACCTTAAAAGGGGATATTTTTTTTTCCTTCCTGGAGTCGAACCGGGGACCTTGCGCGTGTGAAACACACATGATAGCTACTAAACTACATAAAGAGTGTTGCTTTTATCATAACTCATGTATAATTGTCATAATTGTAGCAGGTGACTCGGCGTCATTATTTCTGCAAATGTTTCAGTGTCATTCCTGAAGCAGTTGTTTCAGTTGTAGTTCTGAAGCAGTTGTTTCAGAGCCATTACAGTGGCATGAGTTTGAAAGTCGTTAACGAAAATGATGTTTCAGTGTCATAAGCGAAGTAGATGTATAATTATTGAAGATGTTTGAGTTTCATTGCTGAAGCAGATGATTTGGAGTAATAAAAGAAGCAGATGTTTTAGTGTCATTAATGAAGTAGATATTTGAATATCATCACTGAAGCATATGTTTCAGTGTTAATACAAAGGCAAATATTTTGATGTTTCAAGGTCATAACTGAAGTACATGCTTGAAAGTTATTACTGAAGCATATGTTTTAATGTCATTTTAATGAAGAACATCATTCATATAATTAACGATATGTTCCTTTAAACAGTAAGTCTCGTGTGTCCGGCCGAAACCCTACAGGAACCCTTGTGTATGTGTGGCTTAGCGGTAGAGGGAGAGAAAAGAACGTTACAATTACCAACTCCCTTCTTACTAACTGCCATATCATAATGATAAAATGCAGTGACTTATTGAGTATTGTATGACCAACCAGTAGTGGAGATACGAAAGCAGTAACTCTGGAAAAATGTCCATGTGAGAGAGAAAAAACAATACCCGTAATTATGAGAAATAAGACTGGACTTGCTTTCAAAATCAGAATAAAGTTTTATAGGTCTGTTTCCTATGGATTAAGGCGTCAGGTAGGTATCAAGAGCTGCATTCTGTGTGATGAGGTTTAGAATGATCCTTTGGAATGCTCTTACCATCACATGATGTGTGTATCCTGTACCTACTGAGATGTATACAGTGAACATCTGGAGTGGTAATAAAGTAACTTGGATATATGACTCCTGTGTCCGCGTTGTAAGGGTTCTACTGGAACTCCAGTATAGTCTTATAATGTGGTCATGAGACTTCACTTTTGCTGAGGTTTCCAGTGGACTGCAGGGAAGCTTGTGAGGAGGGATCTGATGTGACTCAGTTACTTCCTGGAGGTTTAGAGATATTCTCTGGAGAGTACTTACAGTTTGTGGTTGATTCCTGTACCTGTATTAAGCTGAAGTTTCTTATAAGTTCTGGAGCTGCCTTACATGAAGTTTCCCCCCAAGGTGGCCTCGAACCACCAACCTTTCGGTTAACAGCCGAACGCGCTAACCTATTGTGCCACGGAGGCCTGGAAATACCTCAGGTTCAGGAGGACTTGGTGACAAGTCCTTTCGGTACTGACTATTTTAGATAACATTTGAGAGTCATGTGTAACAGGAGAGGATGCAGTGCTCGTGTTCACAGTCGAGGTTGGCCATGGACATAGATGGCCCTTAAGAGTTACACTTTTTGGAAATACACACACAATTTTGGGATTTCAAATGAAGAACCAGGATGATTATCATCACATTATTCTTGTGTGGCAGTCATGTATTAATGCAAACCATCAGGTACCTCCATATCCACAATTCCTGCTATTGGTCCGCCTGAAGCTGGGGTGTTTCCAGGTTTCCTTGACACAACAGTTAGCGCGTTAGGCTGTTCATGGAGGAATTGGTGGTTCAAGCTCACCCAGGGACGACCTGTGATTATAAAAACATTCACCAGGAACCTCAGCATCCACACACGAGAAAAAGCAGTAAACCACGCTACGCAATATTCGGGAATCCAATGAGTCAAATGATTGTTTCGTTCCCTACACCGCTAAACCCTGAAACCTTTTGCTTTTTCATATCTTTCGTAACAGCTACGATCTGATCCTTTCTTTACAACGGTAAGATATGAAGCTCTTTACCTTTTCACATATTTCCTAACAACTACGACCAGTACCTTTAGTAAAAGGTAAGTTTTCTACTCTCTGTAAAGTTCTTATCCTTCCTCTTGTATGTCTTTGAAGCCTTTTTCATATTATACTGCTCATATTGACAAATGAAGAAAATAAGAAGTGAGGACACTGCGAGAGGCCTGTTTTCCTATGCTAGGCAGGTCCTGAGTTTGTCCACCCTACAACCAATTGAGTGATGAAATAAACACATCCAACCTACGTTTAGAGCTATCCAAAAACCTATCTTCCACACTCTGTACTTAGCAACTTATTCCATGAATTTATTACCCCATTCCAGAACCAATATTTACCTACAATAGACCTGATTTTTTTTTTCTGTTTTAAATCCATTATTTCTTGTTCTATCTGATGGCGCCAATATAAGAACTTTATTTATGATATCTTTATTAGTGCCCTTAACCCATTTAAGAACTACCATCATATCCCCTCAGGACCTCCTCCTTTTAAGTGAGTCTAAGTTCAGCCTTTTTAACCTTTCTTCATAAGTGAGATTTCTAATTCCACCGATCATTTTTGTGATTCGCCTTTGTACTCTCTCTAGACAATCTACATCAACTGCATACCATGGAGGCCAAAGCTACATCGCATAATCCAAATGTTGTCTCACCAACGCGAGATAAATTTGCAATAATACTAAAATTTTTATTGCTAACAGTCGTCTTAATGAACCCCTAACATCCTATTAGCCTTGCTACGCACTGCCGCGGCTTGAGATCTCTGCTCACCATTACTCCTAAATCTCTTTCGGATTCTGTTTTATCAACAGTGATATTGTCCAACTTGTAATTAGTGTTCCTGTTTTTACCCCCACAAAGTGTTTTACATTTATCAATATTGAATTTCGTTTTCCATGAACCCGCCCACTCTAATAACCTATCTAAGTCACTCTGGAATTTCACTGAATCTTCATCTGAGTTTATTATAGCCCCTATTTTTATATCATAGGCAAATTTGCTTAAGTCGATGGTTATTCCCATATCCAAATCATTAATATATATAACAAACAAAAACGTTCCTAAGACTGACCCCTGAGGAACACCAATGGCTGCAGTGCCCCAGTCCGATATAACTCCGTTGATGCATAATCTCTGTTTAAGTCTAAGTATACAGTTTTATAACTCTTACCCCGACCAACAGTTTCGCATACTTTGTTAAAGAAGGATAGAAGGTTACTGAGACATGACTTCGGTTTTGCAAACCCATGTTGTGAATCCTTAATTAGATCATGTTTCTCCAAGTGTTCCTGTATTTTGTCCGCTATAATCGATTCAAGAAACTTTCCCACAATAGATCTTAAGCTGATAGAATGATAATTAGAGACAATGGATCTAACCCCTTTCTTAAACATGGGAACGATATTTGCTGTCCTCCAGCGATTAGGAACTTTGCCTGATTCCAGAGATTGTTTAAACATATCTTAAAGTGGAACACCTACTTCCTCTTTACATTCTTTTAAGACCCTCGCATAAATACCATCAAGCCCAGGACTCTTGTTTAATCTTAATCGTTCTATTTGTCTCAAAGTATCATATTCATTTATTTCTATATCGTATAGCTTCCCGCTTTCGTCCCCCCTGTAAATTTGTTGTGGAACCGGAATGTTTGTAATCTCTACCTGGGTAAATACTGATATGAAGTGATTATCTAAAACGTCACACATTTCTACCTCACTATGAACTTATCTACCAGAATGCGATTTGATACGTCCAAATTTCTCCCTAATATTCGTTCTGTACATTTGAAAAAATTCCTTGGTATTGTTTTTTGCTTCGTTACCTATCTTAATTTCGTAATTTCTCTTAGCCTTTCTGGTCACTGAATTTACCATTCTCTTAATTTGCGTTAGCTGATCAATAAACTGTGTTTCCTCCCGTTTTACCTTGTTGTACAGGCCCTTCTTCTGCCCTATATGTTGTTTTGTTCTATCATTTACCCATTTTGGGTCATTATTGTTAGTCCAGTATGGCCTAAATGGAATTTTCAGTTCTTGTCTCCTTTTGATTGTTACCAGGAATCTTTCTACGGAAAATTCCACGCTATTAATGGTCTCCCCTGCCTCACCCACACTTGACCTGACACTACCGCTAAGCTGATCTGAGTCATATAACTGACCCGACCCCACAGCGTCTGACCTCACCATACCTTCATTTAGTCACCACCCAATTAACACAAGCAAGAGGTATTTACGTAGCTGCACAAAGAAGGCCTTACGAAAGTCGGGAACGAACATTTCATTCTCAATCCTATTCACATCCTTCATTATACTGAATCTTATTTCCCTGTGCTCTCTATTATCTAACTGTCTTTCCACCTCAACTTTATCTATAAGGTTGCTAGCATTTGTCAATAACAAATCTAAAATGCTATCACATGGTCCCCTTGGAAATATGCAGTGTTAGAAAACAATCCTGTACCGTCTCCAGAAATTCCTATGACTCAACATCTGTATTATCTTCCCAGTTAACTCTTCTAAAGTTGAAGTCACCTAGAATACATACGTTTTGATCACAAGCCTTCCTAATTTCGTCACATAAAAATTTACGTTTGTCATTTGCATTAATATTCTTCATTGTAACGATACTGAAACATATGCCTCAGTAATGACACTGTAACATCTGCTTTACATACAACCTTGAAACATCTGCTTAAGTCGTGAAACCAAAACCCACCCCTTTTGTAACACATCAGTAACAAAACCAAAAAACACACTTCCATAATAACGCTAAAACATCTCTTGGAATAATGACAATAAAACATATGTTCACCAATGAAGGTGAAACATCTACTTCAATAGTGACACTGAAACATGATTCTGTAATAACATTGAAACATTTCCTTGAATGATGACGTTGAAACTCTTGGTAAAGAAGTGACATTGAAACATCTGTTTCGGCAATGACATATGCTTAATTAATGAGACTGAAAGATCTTCTTTGGCAATGACATTTGCTCTGATAATTACACTGAAACATCTGTTTCAGTAAAGACACTTAAAATCTACTCCAATGAAGAAAATGAAACATCTGCTTCGTTATATTTAAAAGAATTTCCGTAGTGTAGTGGTTATCATGTGCGCTTAACATGCGCCAGGTCCCCGGTTCGATCCCGGGCGGTAAGAGGAAAAGCTTTTAAGTATTTCATCACATTTGCTTGCGTAGGAAGTTGCTGATGGAGAAAGCTCTTTCATCATTACTGCTCTTTCATCAATACTGCTATTTGAAACAGTTAACTGAATCTATTTAAGATAAGAGAACAGCTGTACACTACGAGGCCACTTTCTTATCAGTAAGTTAAACAGTCACTAGAGGTGGGCCAACACTTCTCCATTCACTGCTTCTATTGCCTCGGGTTACACCACTGGTCCATATAACCAGTACTGCAGTAGAGTGGCGCAGTGGAAGCATGCTGGGCCCATAACCCAGAGGTCCCTGGATCGAAACCATGCTCTGCTACGAGTGTTTTCTGATCACAGGAAGGGACCAGTGTCTAGGCCTGACCTATCCAGGTCAATAGAATTATTGCAGCAAATAGGGTCAGAGTTAAACTGGTCAAGCCCAGTACCAGTCCCTTCCCACGTTAACAAAAAATTCGCAGCAGATCTTGTTTTCGATTGACGGACCTCTGGCTTATGGGTCCAACCCGCTTCTCCTGCAGTGATTTGGAGCAGACGATGTATGCTTGTATGGCATTGAACGGGAAGATGTGGTCATTGTCACAAATATGTATGATCTTAATTGGGAAATGCTGCAATTTCCAAGTTCAGATCCATATAATCATATACATTTCCCACTAACGTCGATTGTTTTCCCCTGTTTTTGTAATAAGCGCCCGTTTAAGTGTGTTCTGTCTGTAGAGTGAACGGTGCGTGAACAATACGGTATAGTGTACATTGTGTATTATATATGTTTCCTTTGGGTCACCAGGCCGGGAAAAGAGTATTTAGGGTCGCGATCAAAATGTTTGGAAAACATTGCTATACGCTTAGGTCTACCAGGAAGGTATGAGGGTCTGTTTTACCTTATGTATGTTGAAGTTTAGAATAAACCTTTGGAATGTTTTTACCATCACTTTTGTGTATCCTTACATGCTTGTACATAATTAAAATCTGGTAGTGGTCATTATTCAGCAAGCATATATGACTCTTGCATGTACCTTTTAAAGGCTCTAGTGAACCTTGGTTGTCGTATGGTGTGGTCATGAGACTTCAGCTTCTTGTTCAAGCTTCCAGTATGATTTCAGGGAAGCTGGTGAGGGAACATTAGGTGTGACTTCCATAACTGTTAAACGTTTACAGTCAAACTCTGGAGAGTCCATAAGGAGAAAATGTTTCTGGTTTGTTCTCGTACTTGCTTGATGAAGTTTCTTGTTAAGTTCTGGATTAGTCTTAACATAGAATGTCGCCCCCGGATGGGCTCGAACCATCAACTTTTCAGTTAACAGCCGAACGCGCAAATCAACTGTGCCAAATAGACTTGGTAATACATCAGCTTCAGGTGGGCTTTCTGACAGATCCTTATGGTGTTGATAGTGTTAGATAACATACAGAACTGATGTACAAGAAGAGAGGATGCAGCGCTTGTGTTCTCAGCCAGTTTTGGACAAGGACGTAAGTGGTCATTAAGGCTTTCACCCTGTGGAATTAGTAACAAAATATTGGGATTCCAACTAAATAACCGGGAAAATTATTGTTACATCAAACACATGTGTGGAACTTTGGTAATAATGCAGACAACAGTTACCTCCATATCCACAGTTCCGGCTACAGGTCCAACTGAAGCTGGAGTATTTCTAGGCCTCTGTTGCGCAAAAGGATACGCGCTCAGTTGTTAACCTTAAGATTGGTGATTTGAACTCACCCATCGGTGACCTTTGATTGTAAGAGCATTCACTAGGTAGCTCAACATCCACAAACGGAAGTCACGCTATTAGACACACCAGTCCCTACTTGGTGTAACAATATTAATGTATAAAGTATAACAAAGTGTAATGTGTAATGTCTTGTCATCTTCTCCTTACAAGCTCCATACACCGATTCAGATCTCATAGTTTCTTCATATAAGTTCTCTTGCTACGTCCTGTCACACAATAAATTCTTAGTATAACCATGATAGAATTTAAAAAAATATCCATCTCTGATGGATCTGCTTCTTTTTATTCACATTACCAATATTAGTGGTCTCTCTTCTGTTGAACATCATCATTTAGTACCTCTACAAATAATTTACTTCTCTCTGAAACCCAGATGTCTAATGCTCTTCTCACTAGCCCGTTTTACTTTTCCAAGTATAATCTCCACTCACGATTCTGGTTTAAAGGTGTCCCTACATATTCCAACACCAGCAGATCTGTCGCCCTCCTCAAGGAACTTGATTCTCCAAGTTTTGATGTTATCTGGTTTAAGATCTGTGTCCCAACTGCCACATCTATCTTATGTTTTACCTATTTTTCTCCTAATTCTAAACTCCTGCCATGTGACTGTGGCATCCTTTCGCCCGCAAGCCGAGATCCTCTACTTACGAGATATCAACGTACTCCACAGGGAACGATGAACGCATAACAAAGGTTATTGTTGTGGGAATGGAAGCAATTATCCTCTCTTCCTCCATGACGACCTTTTCTTCCAGTCCATGGTTCATCTGCTCCTGTTCTAAGGACATTCAGGGAAAGTATAAGAAATAAGAGGTTTGAAAACCTTTCAGTCCTCCTCCTCCCATTTAGCATTTATCACTGCCCGAAATTATTACAACAGTGTTATTTGAGAGGCAAAGTGTTCCTTTGTTCAAAGGAAGCTCCTCGTCTTTCACTGACAGGACTTTCTGGTCTTTAGCTAAGGGCATTGCTAACAACTTCTGTCGCTTCAAAATCCCGTAGACAAAGCAACTCTCTTTGGTTACCGCTTTTCCTCTAACTCCACTTTGGATGACTCTAACATTCATAAACCCCCTGATGCTCTCTTACTAATCCTATGACTCTTCCCGTAATCTCTTTTCGTACTCTCCAAAAAGTGCTTCTCACTCCGGACACAATATCCATGTACTGAAAGAGTGTGCCTCTGAACTTGTACTTGTGCTTACTCGTCTGCTATGTTTTTGAAAGCATTCTTTGGTACATTCTATCCCTGAGAAGGTTGACCGTTCTAACCCACTGGACGATCGTTCTGGTGTAATGATATCTACCATTTCCAAAGTATATGAATCCCTCCTAAACTTCCATTTTCATAGTCATCTTGAATCTCAGAGTCTTCTCTCATTTTGAAAATGAATTCCTTAAGGCGAGGTCCACTGAAGATGTTCTTTCCTGCAGTAGTAATGTGTGGTCATCATCCCTGAAAGATTTGGGAATATCCTATTTAGTTGCCCTTCACATATTCAATGCTTTTGACAGGGTTTGGCATCGGGGTCTTATCTCTAAGTTCCCCTCTTTTGGCATCTCTCCCTCACTTTGCTCCTCAATATCAAGCTTCTTCTCTGGCCGTCCTGTATCCGTGGTTTTTGATGAATCAGCCTGCCGAATTTCTTCATCAAAAACAGTGTCCTTTAAGGTTCTCTCCTTTCTCCTCCACTATTTCTCCTTTTCATCAACGGTATCCTCCCTTCCATAAACAACTAAATGCAATCACATGCTGACGACTCAACACCGCAGTTCTCCATATCCTTCAGTTTTGCTCCTTCCTCACTCATTCGAATTAGATCTCGTCTCAGCATAACTTCCTCGATAAACTCAGACTCGGACAGCAGATCCAAGGCCGGTAGACAAAATTTAGATAAGTTTAATGCCTCCAAGACCCAATTTCAATCCATCTCTCTATCGAAAATCCCCCACAACTTTCCTTTCTCCTTTGGCAGTTTTGTAATCCCCTGCATCCTTACTTAAAGGAGTCGAGTCGAAAAAGGTCTGACTTATCAATTCTCCAAGGCTAAGTTCAAAATTTAACGCCCTTGCCCTACGCCGCAATTCTTATTCACTTTCCCTCTTCTATAGGTACTCTTTTGGTTGCGCTACCAAGAGCGTTGGCTGTTCGTTCGCCCTCACCACTAGCTAGACCACACAATACTCGGCAAGCTGCTGGGTATCATGATTAATGTGTGGCCGTTGGCAACTCAGACTGAAGGGTGGGCCGTATGGATAACTGTTTCTTTCCCTACATTTTGAAACTTTCTAATTCTCTACCCTCTAATGTCTTTCTCAGTATCTATCACCTGGCACATTTTGAAAGGGAGATTTTTCTCTTCTTCCAAAACTTGTAAATGCTCTCCGTTGTCTCTAATTTTTCTTTTTCATAATTCTCACTGTATTTGATGGGGACGTCTGTCCGTGACCAGGGCTCTATTGTAAATCTCTAATATTTTAGTCTGTCACTTAGGAGATTCTCTCTCCACAGGCAGTCATCCACTTGCTTTCCAGTAATCTTTTCCAGGACCTTGCAAACCACACTCGTTAGTGATACCTGTCTGTAAGTTGAGTGCATTTTCCCGGTTTTCCTTTCTATGCTTCTCTCCAGTGACATACTGAAAAGGAATTCAGTTGGTCTATCAAGCGTGTCTGCACACCTCTTTAGCACATAGTATGAAATCTGATTAGGACCATGAGTCTTGTATGAGTCAAGTCCCTTCTATATTGTTAATATCTTTTCTAGATACCTCAACGGTTTACAAAACCTCCTCCCCAGTGTCTTCCACTGTGTAAAAATTTTTGATCTTGGTGTTCATTTCCTCACATATCCTTACATCATCTTCTACAATCAATATTTTCTTCTGAAACCCTTTGCCTGATCAGCTGCTTCTTAACTGACAACTGGCTCCTAATATATTTATGAAAACTTGTGTCTCCATAACTCCCTATCACAATGAGAATCCAAATTACTCCAGTCTTAATGATTCTATAATTGAAATCCTCCAATTCCAGTAGTTTACCATCTCTAAGAAGTGAGTGTTTTACTGCTTAAAGTAATATCCTGATTGTTCCTTCAATGCTGTTACTGTGTATTTGTTGCGGTTCTTTGCAGTTCTTCGGAGGATTGTATACTAATAATACGACAATGCTCTTCTTCCCTATAGTTACTATTCCTCTTATGTAATGTGTCGATGTTTCATCCTCCATTATTTCTTGAAAAATCAGACTTTCTTACATAGAGATGTCTTATCTTCCCCGTTCTCTACCTTCCCTATCCTTTCTTGATTTTATGTACCTCTCTGGACAGAACAGGTGAGAGCGTATCCATTTGATAAGCTTACTTTCCACGACCCCAGTAATATCAGGTCCATTTTCCCTCATACGATCCTTGAATTCCAATTCTTTACCACAAACTATTAACCAATTCACCTTTTAATACGTTCCTTTCACTCTGACATTCCCATCTCCCAACACTCCTGCCCTATCTGCAGTTCTAGAGGGGCTGCACCATCCTCTTGCCATGTGTAACGTCCCCATTTCTTTTTCTACTGACTGTACTCTTTTCTTTTCTCTTTCCCTTTCTTAGATCTATCACACTTTATGAATTTTCCACTGATATCCGCCTTGCCATTAAGATTCTTAGACTTTCTAAGTACTTCTTGGTTAGATGACTCCAAATCAAAGTTATCAGTAACTGGTCACCCCGTTATGTCTTTGTTAAGACTTCCTTTTCTTCTCCTCTCCTGTAGTACAGAAGTCGCTCGGGGCAGTCCCATAGCCTCTAGCGCCCTTTTAATACACTTTCCTCCTTCTTCTCCCTTTCTTCCTTATCTGGCTTATGATCTTCTCTAAATCCAAAAATAGTCAGCGTTTACGTCTGCCAACCTCTTGCTTTACTAATCTTTCTAATCTTGGTGCCACCCAATTTTCAGCTAAATCCCTCAGCATGGTATTGTCAACCTCTCTGTCTGCAACCTTCTCTATACTTTCTCTTTTGGCTAGCAAGCCCTGGTTCCGTATTCTCTGTACCTATCCGAGCTTCCCATGAACTGGGCCATATATATTTTCTTAATTGTGTCATCTCTGACATATTTACTTCAGTTTGTGTCTCCCCGGGTCTACGTTCCTCGCCTTCACTCTTAACACTGTTGATCTACTTCTAAATTTACTCCTAATCTTCCCTGCCGTTTACTATCATCAGCCTCAGTGTGTCTTTGTCCTTTTTTCTACTTGATCAACTTTCGATATTATTCCAGTAGGTTCTGTGTGCACTCTCGTCCTCTCCTCTATTTGACTTCTGGCAATGCTCCTGCAATTTCTTCTCCAGTATTTATAAGCTCGTCTCGATAACTGCTTATGTTCTTCTATATGTGACTTGGTCTTCTTATTGAAAGTCCGGTGGCCTTTACAGTTTTATTAAAAAGCAGCTATGTACAGTCTGGGTACAACGAACAGGTTCAGGGCCAGCTCTAGGCAGTGACACCCGTGATATATATATGGACTGTTCAGCCGGCTCTCCAGCGAGCGGCTGGATTATGTCAACTTCCTTATTCGATCTGGTATGTCAACTTCCTAATCCGGTCGGTATGATATATCTGCCTTAACAGATGAAGTAAGTGTGGTGAAACCGACCTGAACCGGAAGACTACACAGAGCCCTTGGGTGACTTCCCATGGGTTAACACATATTATTAGTGAGGTAATGATTACAAATAACTAATGAAAAATTGATGGTATGTGTGTGTATCTTACACTAGCAGTATATTGTGAAGCAGGGTTTAGTGTAACAAGAGCTGGCGTAGAACGGTATACTGTGGCAGGATCTGATGTAGCAGGATTTGGTGCAGCAGGGTATAGTGTAGCAAGGTATGCTGTAGCAAAGTGTAGTGTAGCAGGATCTCGTGTAGCAGGATCTGGTGTAGCAAGGTGTAATGTACCAGGGTGTTGTGTAGCAGGATGTGCTGTAGCAGGATGTGGTGTAGCAAGATCTGGTGTAGCAAGATCTAGTGGATCAGTGTGTAGTGTAGCAGGGTGTGGTGTAGCAACGTGTAGTGTAGCAGGATCTGGTGAAGTAGGGTGTAGTGTAGTAGGGTATGGTGTAGCAAGGTGTGGTGTAGCAAGATATGGTGTAGCAAGATCTGGTGGATCAGTGTGTAGTGTTGTAGGGTGTGGTGAAGCAACTTGTAGTCCAACAGGATCTGGTTTAGCAGGGTGCAGCATAGCAGGATGTGGTGTAGCAAGGTGTGGTGTGGCAGGATCTGGTGTAGCAGGATTTGGTGAAGTATGGCGTAGTGTAGCAGGGTATGCTTCAGCAAAGTGTAGTATAGCAGGGTTTCGTGTAGCAGGATTTGGTGTAGCAAGGTGTAATGTACCAGGGTGTTGTGTAGCAGGCTGTGGCGTAGCAAGATCTGGTGTAGCAGGATCTGGTGCAGCACGGTGTGGTGTAGCAGGATCTGGTGTAGCAGGGTGTAGTGTAGCAGGATCCGGCGTAGCATGGTGTAGTTTACCATTATCAGGTGTATTAGGATCTGACGTAGCAGGATGTAGTGTTGCAGGGTGTGGTGTAGCAGGGCGTAGAGTAGCAGGATCTGGTGTACCAGGGTGTAGCGTAGTATGGTGTGGTTTAGCAAGGTGACATGTAGCACGATCCGATGTAGCAGGGTATAGTGTAGTAGGGCATAGTGTAGCAGGGTATAGTGTAGTAGGATCTGGTGTAGCTGGGTGTGGTGTAGAAGGGTGAAGTGTAGCACGGTGTCGTGTAGTAGGATATGGCATAGCAGGTGCGGTGTCAGGGTGTGGTGTAGCAGGGTGTAGTGTAGCAGGATCTGGTATATTAGGGTGTTGTGTAGTAGGGTATAGTGTAGAAAGGTGTAGTGTAGCAGAATCTGGTGTAGCACGGTATATTGTAGCAGAGTGGGGTTAAGCAAGGTGTAATGTTGCAGGATCCGGTGTAGCATGGTGTAGTGTAGCACGTTATTGTGTAGCAGGATTAGTGTAGCAGGATCTGGTGTAGCTGGGTGTGGTGAAGAAGGATGAAGTGTTGCAGGGTGTAACGTAACAGGATTTGGTGTAGCAGGGTGTGGTGCAGCAGGATTATATGTGGAAGTGTGAAGTGTAGCAGGATCTGGTGTAGCAGGGTGCAGTGTAGCAGGGTGTGCTGTAGCAGTGTGTAATGTACAAGGGTGTAGAGCAGCAGGGTGTAGTGCAGCAGGATTTGGTGTAGCAGGGTACAGTGTAGCAGGGTTTGATGTTGTCAGGTGTAGTGTAGTAGGATTTGGTGTGGCAGGGTGTAGTGTACTAGGTTTTGGTGAAGCAGAGTGTAGTGTAGCAGGGTGTGGTGTATCACGGTGTGTTGTAGCAGGATCCGGTGTAGCAATATTTAGTGGTGCAGGACCAGGTGTAGCAGGATCTGGTATAACAGGGTGTAGTGTGGCAGGATCTGGTGTTGCAGGGTGTAGTGTAGCAGGCTGTTGTGGAGCAAGGTGTAGTGTAGCACAATTTGGTTTAGCAGGATGTAAAGTAACAGGGTGTAGTGTAGCAGGGTATCGTGTAGCAGGATCTAATGTAGCAAGATCTGATTTAGTAGCGTGTAGTGTAGCAGGCTGTAGTGGAGCAAGGAATAGTCCAGCAAGATCTGGTCTAACAGTGTGTAGTTTAGCAGGATCTGGTGTAGCAGGGTGAGGTGTAGCACGATCTGGTGTATCAGGATGTAGTGTAGCAGGGTGTGGTATAGCAGGGTGTGGTGTAACAGGATCTGGTGTAGCAGGGTGTAGTGTAGCAGGGTGTGGTGTAGTAGGGTGAGGTGTAGCAGGGTGTAGTGTAGTAGGTGTGGTGTAGTAGGGTGTAGTGTAGCAGGATCAGGTGTAGCAGAGTATGGTGTAACAAAATCTGGTGTAGCAGGGTGTAATTTAGCTGGATCTGGTCTAGCAGGGTATAATGTACCAGGGTGTGGTGTAGCAGGATGTGATGTAGCAGGATGCTGTATAGTAGGGTTTGGTGTAGCAATGTGTGGTGCAGTAGGATGTGATGTAACAGAGTGTGGTTTAGCAGAGTATTGTACAGTAGGGAGTGGTGTAGCAGCGTGTGGTGCAGCAGGGTGTGGTGTAGCAGGGTATAGTGTAGCAGGGTGTGGTGTAGCAGGGTGTGGTGCAACAGGGTGTGGTGTAGCAGGATGTTGCATAGTAGGGTGTGGTGTAGCAGTTTGGGGTACAGTAGGGTGTTGTACACTTATAGTCTGGTGTGGTGTAGCAGGGTGAGGTGTACCATGATCTGTCATAGCAGGATGTGGTGCAGAAGGGTGTGGTGTAGCAGGATGTTGTATAGTAAGATGTGGTGTAGCAGAGTGTGGTGTAGCAGGGTGTGGTGCAGCAGGGTGTGGTGTAGCAGAGTGTGGTGCAGCAGGGTGTGGTTACAGCAGGGTATAGTGTAGCAGGGTGTGGTGTAGCAAGGTGTGGTGCAACAGGGTGTGGTGTCATAGGATGTTGTATAGTAGGGCGTGGTGCAGCAGGTTAGGGTGCAATAGGGTGCTGTACACGTATAGTCTGGTGTGGTGTAGCAGGGTGAGATGTACCATGATTTGGCATAGCAGGGTGTTGTGTAGCAGGTTGTGGTGTAGCAGGAAGTTGTTTAGTAGGGTGTGGTTTAACAGGGTGTGGTGTAGCAGAGTGTGGTGTAGCAGGGAATGGTGAAGCAGAGTTTTGTATAGTAGGGTGTAGTGTACCAGGATGTGGTGTAGCAGGTTGTGGTGCAGCAGGGTGTGGTGTAGCAGGGTGTGGTGTATCATGATCTGGCATAGCAGGATGTTGTGTAGCAGGTTGTGGTGTAGCAGGAAGTTGTATGGTAGGGTGTGGTTTAACAGGGTGTGGTGCAGCAGGGTATGGTGTAGCAGAGTATTGTACAGTAAGGTGTGGTGTATTAGTGTGTGGCGCAGCAGGGATTTATATAGTAGGGTGTAGTTTAGCAGAGTATTGTATAGTAGGGTGTGGTGTAGCAAAGTGTGGTGCAGCTGGGTGTGGTTTAGAAGGGTGTGGTGTATCATGATCTGGCATAACAGGGTGTAGTGTAGCAGGTTGTGGTGTAGCAGGATGTTGTATAGTAAGGTGTGGTGTAATAGGGTGTGGTGCAGCAGGGTATGGTGTAGCAGGGTGTGGTGTAGCAGAGTATTGTAAAGTAGGGTGTGATGTAGCAGGGTGTGGTGCAGCAGGGTGAGGTGCAGCTGGGTGTGGTGAAGCAGGGCGTTGAATAGTTGGGTGCGTTGTAGTAGTGTGGTGTAGTAGGGTACAGTGTAGCAGGGTATGGTGCAAAGGGTGTGGTGTAGCGGGGTGTGGTATAGCGGGGTGTGGTATAGCAGGATGATGTATAGCTGGGTGTAGTGTAGCAGGATGAGGTGCAAAATGATGCTGTATAGTTGGGTATGGTGTAGCAGGATGTGGTGTAGCAGGGAGTGGGGCAGCAGGGTGTTGTATAGTTGGGTGTGGTGTAGGTGGGTATGGTATAGCAGTGTGTGGTGCAGCACGGTGTTGTACGTTTAGGTGTGGTGTAGCACGGAGTGGTGTAGCAGGGTGTGGTGTAGCAGGGTGTGTTGTAGCAGGATGTTGTAGAGTAGGGTGTGGTGTAGCAAGGTGTAGTGCAGCAGGACGTGGTGTAGCAGAATGTTGTAGAGTAGGGTGTGGTGTAGCAGGGTTTGGTGCAGCAGGGTGTAGTGTAGCAGGGTGTGGTGCAGCAGGGTGTGGTGTAGCAGGATGTTGTAGAGTAGGGTGTGGTGTTGAAGGGTGTGGTGAAGCATGGTGTAGTGCAATAAGGTGTTGTATATTAGGGTGTAGAGCAGCAGGTTTTTATGTATTACAGTGTGGTTCAGCAGGGTGTGGTGTAGCTGGGTGTGGTGTAGCAAAATGTTGTAGAGTAGGGTGTTTTGTAGCAGGGTGTGGTGCAGAAAAGTGTGGTGTAGTTGGGTGTGGTGCTGAAGGGTGTGGTGTAGTGGGGTGTTGTTTAGTAGGGTGTGGTGAAACAGGGTGTGGTGCAGCAGGGTGTAGTGTAGCTGGGTGTGGTGTAGCAGGATGTTGTAAAGTAGGGTATGGTGTAGCAGGGTGTGGTACAGAAAAGTGTAGTGTAGTAGGGTGTGGTGCAGAAGAGTGGTTTAGCAGGGTGTTGTGTAGCAGTGTGTGGTGCAGCAGGGTGTGATGTAGCATGGTGTGGTATACCAAGGTGTGGTGCAGCAAGGTGTGATGTGGCAGGGTGCGGGACAGCAAGGTATAGTGTAGTATGGTGTATTACAATAGGGTTTTGTATAGATGGGTGTGGTGTAGCAGGGTGTGGTGCAGTAAGGTGTTGTATAGCAGGGTGTCGTATAGCACTTTGTTGTGTAGCAAGGTGTGATACAGTAGGGGTTGTATTGTTGGGTATGGTGTAGCAGGGTGTTGTGTAATAGGGTGTCGTATAGCAATGTGTGGTGTAGTAGGGTGTGGTGCTGGAGGGTCTGGTGCAGAAGGGTGTGGTGTAGTAGGGTGTGCTGCAGAAGGATGTTGTATATTAGGGTGTGGTGTAGCAGGGTGTTGTATAGTAGGGTGAGGTGTAGCAGGGTGTGGTTTAGCAGGGTAGGGTGTAGCAGGGTGTGGTTTAGTAGTTTGTGGTGTAGCACGGTGTGTTTTAGCAATGTGCACTGCAGCGGGATGTGGTGTAGCAGGGTGTTATGTAGCATGATCTGGTGTACCACGGTATGGTGCAGCAGCGTGGTGTAGCAGGGTGTGGTGTAGCAGGATGTTGTATAGCAGGGTGTGGTATAGCAGGGTTGGGTGCAGTAAGGTGTTGTATAGTAGGGTGTAGTGTAGGAGTGTGTGGTGCAGCAGGGTGTGGTGTAGCAGTATTATATAGTAGGGCATGGTGTAGCAGTGTGTGGTACAGTAGGGATTTGTATTTTAAGGTGAGGTATAGCAGGGTGTGGTGTAGCAGGGTGTGGTGTAACATGATCTGGTATAGCAGGGTATGGTACAGCAGGATGTAGTGTAGCAAGGTGTAGTGTAGCAGGATACTGTATAGTAGGGTGCGGTGTAGCAGGGCTTGGTGCAGCAATTTGTGGTGTAGAAGGGTGTGGTGTAGCAGGGTTGTTGTATAGTAGAGTGTGGCATAGCAGGGTTGGGTGCAGTAAGGTGTTGTATAGTAGGGTGTAGTGTAAGCGGGTGTGGTGTAGCAGGGTGTTGTGTAGCAGGATGCTGTATAGTAGGGTGTGGTGCAGCAGGGCTTGGTACAGCAAGGTGTGGCGTAGAAGGGTGTGGTGTAGGAGGGTTGTTGTATAGTAGGGTGTGGTATAGCAGGGTTGGGTGCAGTAAGGTGTTGTATAGTAGGGTGTATTGTAAGCGGGTGTGGTGCAGCAGGATGTGGTGTAACAGTGTGCGGTATAGCAGGGTGTTGTGCAGCAGGGTGTGATGTAACAGTTTATTGTATAGTACAGTGTGGTGTAGCAGTGTGTGGTGCAGCAGGGATTTGTATTGTAAGGTGAAGTGTAGCAGAGTGTGGCGTAGCAAGGTGTCGTATAGTAGGTTATGGTGTAGCAGGGTTTGGTGCAGCAGGGTTTTGTGTACGAGGGTGTGGTGTAGCATGATCTGGTATAGCAAGGTGTGGTGCAGCTGGGTGTGGTGTAACAGGGTCTGGTGCAGTAAGGGGTTGTATTGTTGGGTGTGGTGTAGCAGGGTGTTGTATAATAGGGTGTCGTATAGCAATGTATGTTGTAGTAGGGTGTGGTGCAGTAGGGTCTGGTGCAGAAGGGTGTGCTGTAATAGGGTGTGCTGCAGAAGGATGCTGTATATTAGGGTGTGGTGTAGCAGGGTGTTGTATAGTAGGGTGAAGTGTAGCAGGGTGTGTTTAGCAGGGTGTGTTTAACAGGGTGTGGTTTTGCAGTTTGTGGTATAGCAGGGTGTGGTGCAGCAGCGTGTGGTGTAGCAGTGTGTTTTGTAGCAGGGTGTGGCTAGCAAGGAGTTGTAGAGTGTAGTGTAGCAGGTAGCAGGGTGTGGTGTAGCAGTGAGTGGTGCAGCAGGGTGTTGTATAGTAAGGTGTAGTGTAGCAGGGTATGGTGAAGCAGGGTGTGGTGTAGCAGCGAACTGTATAGTAGGATGTGGTGTAGCAGGGTTTAGTGCAACAGGATGTGGTGTAGGAGGGTGTGGTGTAGCATGACCTGGTATAACAAGGTGTAGTGCAGCAGGTGTGTGGTGTAGCAAGGTGTGGTGTAGCAGGGTATTGTGTAAGAATGTGTGGTGTGGCAAGGTGTGGCGCATTTGGGTGTTGTGCAGCTGACTGTGGTGCAGCAAGGTGTGGTACAGCAGGATGTTGTATAGTAGGGTGTAGTGTAGCAGGGTGTGATGTAGAAGGGTGTGGTGCAGCAAGTTGTTATATAGTTGGGTGTGGTGTAGCAGGATGTGGCGTAGTAGGGTACAGTGTAGTAGAGTGTGGTGCAAAGGGTGTGATGTAGAAGGGTGTGGTACAGCAGGGTATTGTATAGTTGGGTGTGATGTAGAAGGGTGTGGTACAGCAGGGTATTGTATAGTTGGGTGTGATGTAGCAGAGTGTGGAGCATAAGGGTTTTGTATAGTTGGGTGTGGTGTAGCAGGGTTTGGTACAGCAGGGTGTGGTGCAGCAGGATGTTGTATTGTTTGGTGTGGTGTAGCACGGTGTGGTGTAGCAGGGTGTGATGCAGACGGGTGTAGTATAGTTGAGTGTGGTGTAGCAGGGTGTTGTGCAGAATGGTGTTGTGTAGCAGGGTGTCGTTTAGCTGGGTGTGGTGTAGCAGGGTGTGATGCAGAAGGGCGTAGTATAGTTGATAGTGGTGTAGCAGGGAGTTGTGTAGAAGGGTGTGGTGTAGCAGGGTATCGTTTAGCTGGATGTGGTGAATCAGGGTGTGATGCAGCAAGGTGTGGTGTGGCAGGGTGTGGTGCAGCATAGTGTGATGTAGCTGCGTGTAGTGTAGCAGTATGTTTATAGTAATGTGTGGTGCAGCAAGGTGTTGTATAGTAGGATGTGGTGTAGCAGGGTGTGATGTACCAGGGTGTGTGTAGCACGATGTGGTTTACCAGGGTGTTGTATAGTAGAGTGTGGCATAGCAAAGTATCGTGCAGCAGGGTGCTGTATAGTAGGGTACAATGTAGCAGGGTGTGGTGTAGCAGGGTGTGGTGTAGAAGCTTGTGGTTCAAAAGTGTGTGGTGTAGCAGGATGTGGTGCAAAAGGTTGTGGTCTAGCAGGGTGTGGTGCAGCAAGGTGTGGTGTAGCAGGGAGTGGTTCAGCAAGGCATGGTGTAGCAGGGTATGGTGCATGAGGGTGTGGTGCAGTAAGATGTTGTATAGTAGGGTGTAGTATAGCAGGATGTGCTGCAGAAGGGTGTGGAGTAGTAGGGTGTGGTTTAACAGGGTGTGGTGTAGCAGGGTGTTCTTTAGCAGGGTGTGGTGTAGCAGGGTGTTGTGCAGCAGGATGTAATGTAGCAGGATGTGGTGTAGCAGGGTATTGTTTAGCAGGGTATGGTGTAGCATGGTGTGGTGCAGCATGGTGTAGTGTAGTGGGGTGTGGTGTAGCAGGGTGTAGTGCATCAGGGTGTGATGTAGCAGGGTGTGGTGCAGCACGGTGTGGTGTAACAGGGTGTATTGCAGCAGGGCTTTATATAGTTGGGAGTGGTGTCACAGGGTGCGGTGGAGCAGGGTGTGGTGTAGTAGGATGCTCTATATTAGGGTGTCGTATAACAGGGTATGGTGAAGCAATGTGTGGCGCAGCAGTGTGTGGTGTAGCAGGGTGTGGTGCAAAAGGGTGTTGTATAGCAGGGTTTGCTGCAGAAGGGTGTGGTGCAAAATGGTGTGTTATAGTAGGGTGTGGTGCAGAAAGGTGTGGTGCAAAAGGGTGTGGTTTAGAAGGGTGTGATTCAGAAGGGTGTGGTGCAGAAGGGTGTGGTGTAGTAAGGTGTATTGAAGAAGGGTGTGGTTTAATAGGGTGTGATGTAGCAGGGTTTTGTTTAGTAGGGTATGGTGTTGCAGTGTGTGGTGTAGGGTGTGGTTTAGCAGGGTGTGATGTAGCAGGGTGTGATGTAGCAGAGTGTGGTGCAGCAGGGTGTGGTGTAGTAGGGTGCTCTATATTGAGGTGTGGTGTAGCAGGGTGTGGCGCAAAAGGGTGTGATGCAGCAGCGAGTTGTATAGTTGGGTGTGTTGCAGCAGGGTGTTGTACAATAGGGTGTAGTGTAGCAGGGTTTGATGGAGCAGAGTGTGGTGCAGAAGGGTGTGGTGTAACAGGGTGTGGTGCAGTAGGGTGTAGTGTAGCAAGGTTTGGTTTAGCAGGGTGTGGTGTATCAAGGTGTGTTGTAGCAGGGTGTGGTGCAGAAAGGTGTGGTGTAGCAGGGTGTGGCTTAGCAGGGTGTGGTGTTGCAAGGTGTGGTGCAGCAGGAACTAGTTTAGTAGGGCATGGATTAGCAGGGTGTCGTTTAGCAAGGTGTGGTGCAGCAGGGTGTTGTATTGCTGGGTGTGGTGTAGCAGGATGTGGTGCAGAACAGAGTGGTGCAGAAGGGTGTTGTATATTAGGGTGTGGTGCAGCAGGGTGTTGTATAGTAGGGTGCAGCGTAGCAGGGTATGGTTGAGCAGGGTGTGGTGTAGCAAGTTGTGGTGTAGCAGGGTGTGGTGCAGCAAATTGTATATTAGGGTGTGGTGCAGCAGGGTGTGGTGTAGAAGGGTGTGGTGTAGCAGGGTGTGGTTCACCAAGGTGTTGTATATAAGGATGTGGTGTAGGAGGTTGTGGTGCACCGGGGTGTGCTGTAGCAAGGTGTGGTTTAGCAGGGTGTTGTATAGTAGGGTGTGATATAGCAGTGTGGGTGGTTCAGCAGGGTGTTGTATAGTAGGATGTGGTGTAGCAGGGTGTGGCGTAGTAGAGCCTGGTGCAGTAAGGTGTTGTATAGTTGGGTGTAGTGCAGTAGAGTGTGGTGCAACGGGATGTGGTGTAGCAAGGTGTTGTATAGTAAGGTGTAGTGTACCAAGGAGTGGCGTAGCAGGGTATGGTGCAGTACGGTGTTGTATAGTAGGGTGTAGTGTAGTAGGGTGTGGTGTAGCAGGGTGTAGTGCAGAAGAGCGTTGTATAGTTGAGTGTTGAGTAGCAGAGTGTGGTGTAGCAGGGTGTGGTGCAGCAGGTTGTTGTATAGTTGGGTGTGGTGTAGCAGGGTGTAGTGTAGCAGAGTGTGTTTTAGGAGGTGTAGTGTAGCAGGGTCTGTTGTCGCAGCTTCTGGTGTAGCAGGGTGTGGTGTAGTAAAATCTGGTTTGCAGGGTGTAATCTAGCTAGATCTGGTTTAACAGGGTGAAATGTACCAGGGTGTGGTGTAGCAGGATATAGTGTAACAGGGTGTGGTGAAGCAGGGTGTGGTGTAACAGGGTCTGGTGTAGTAGGATGTTGTTTAGTAAGGTGTGGTGTAACAGAGTGTGACGCAGCAGGGTGTGGTGAAGCAGGGTGTCGTGTAGTCCTTGCTGTGGACTTTTGTCCGTAACTGGAGCCTTCAACATTAAAAAGTAGGGTATTGTAGAGTAGGGTGTAGTGTAGAAGGGTATGGTGCAGAAGGGTGTGATATGGTAAGGTGTGGTGCAATAGGGTGTGGTATAGTAGGGTGTGGTGTAGAAGGGTGTTGTGACGAAGGGTGTGGTGTAGTAGGGTGTGGTTTATAAGGGTGTAGTGCAGGGTTTTGTAGAGTAGGGTGTAGCGTATCAGGGTTTCGTGTAGCAGGTTTCGGAGTAGCAGGGTGTGGTGTAGCAGAGTGTAATGCAACACTGTGTGGTGTAGCATAGTGTGGTGTAGAATGATCTGGTAAAGAACGGTGTGGTACAGTAAGATGTGGTATATCAGTGTATTGTAGACTAGGGTGTGGTGTAGCAGGGTGTTTTGTAGCAGGGTGTAATGTAGCAGGGTGTAGTGCAGCAGGGTGTTGTATTGTTAAGTGTGATGTAGCAGGGTGTGGTGTAGCAGAGTATGGTGCAGCAGGGTGTGGTTTAGCAGGATGTTATATAGTAGGGTGTGGTGTAGCAGGGTGGATTGCAGTTGGGTGTTTATAGTTGGGTGTGGTGTAGGAGGGTGTGGTGTAGCGGGGTGTGGTGTAGCAGAGTTTTGTACAGTAGGGTGTAGTGTAGCAGGGTATGGTATAGCAGGGTGAGGTGTGGTAAGGTGTGGTGTAGCAGGATGTGATGCAGCAGGGTGTGGTGTAGCAGAGTGTGGTGTAGAATGATCTGGTAAAGGGTGTGGTGTAACAGTGTATTATTGACTAGGGTGTGGCGTAACAGAATGTTTTGCAGCAGGGTATGGTGCAGCAGGGTGTTGTATTGTTGGGTGTGGTGTAGCAGGGTGTGGTGTAGCAGAGAGTGGTGCAGCAAAGTGTGGTGTAATAGGGTGTAGTGTAGCATGATCTAGCAAAGCAGGGTGTGGTGTAGCAGGGTGTTGTGCTGCTGTGTGTGTTGTACCATAATCTGGTATAACAGGGTGTGGTGCAGCAGGGTGTTGTGTAGCAAGGTGTGGTGTAGCTGTGTGTGGTGCAAAAGGGTTTTGTACAGTCGGGTCTAGTGTAGAAAGGTATGGTGTAGCAGGGTGTGGTGTAGTAAGGCGTGGTTTAGTAGTGTGTGTTGTAGCAGGTTGTGGTGTAGCATGATCTGGTAAAGCAGGGCGTGGTACAACAGGGTGTGGTGTATTAGGGTATTGCATGATAGGGTGTGGTGTAGAAAGTTGTGGTGCAGCAGGGTATAGTGTTGCAGAATGTGGTGCAGCAGGGTGTTGTATTGTTGGGAGTGTTGTAGCAGGGTGTGGTGTAGCAGAGTGTGGTGCAGCAGGGCGTGGTGCAGCACGGTGTAGTGTAGCACGATCTGCTAAAGCAAGGTGTGGTGCATCAGGGTATTGTATACCTGGGTGTGGTGTAGCAGGTGTGGTGCAGCAGAGTGTAGTGAAGCAAGCTGTGGTCCAGCACGGTGTTGTTTTGTTGGGTGTGGTGTAGCAGGGTGTAGTGCTACAGGGTGTGGTGCAGTAGGGTATTGTATAGGAGGATGTCGGATGGCAGTGTATCGTGTAGTACGGTGTGGTGCAGAAGGGTGTGGTGCAAAAGGGTGTGGTGCAGAAGTGTGTGGTGTAGTAGGGTGTGGTGTAGTAGAGTGTGGTGCAGAGGAGTGTGGTGTAGTAGGGTGAAGTGCAGAAGGGTGTGGTGTAGTTCAGTGTGGTGCAGAAGGGTGTGGCGGAGTTGGGTGTGGTGCAAAAGGTTGTGGTGCAGAAGGATGTGGTGAAGTACGGTGTAGTGCAGAAGGGTATGGTATTGTAGGTTATGGTGAAGAAGGGTGTGGTGTAATAAGATATGGTTGCAGAGGGCTGTGGTGTAGTAGGGTGTGCTGCAAAAGGGTGTGGTGAAGAAGGGTGAGGTGCAAAAAGGTGTGATGTAGTAAGGTGTGGTGCAAAAAGGTGTGATGTAGTAAGGTGTGGTGCATAAGGGTATGGTGCAGGAGATTGCGGTATAGTGGGGTGTGGTGCAGAAGGGTGTGGTGTAGTAGGGTGTGGTGCAAAAGGTTGTGGTGAAGAAAGGTGTGGTGCAGAGGGATGTAGTGCAAAAGGGTGTGGTGTAGTAGAGTGTGGTGCAAAAGGGTGTGGTGCAGAATGGTGCGGTGCTGAAGAGTGTGGTGCAGAAAGGTGTGGTGCAGAAGGGTGTGGTGCTGAAGAGTGTGGTGCAGTAGGATGTTGTATAGTAGGATGTCGTATAGCAGGGTCCATTGTAGTAGGGTGTGGTGCAGCATGGTGTGGTGCAGAACAGTGTAGTGTAGTAGGGTGTAGTGGAAGAGGGTGCGATGCAACAGGATGTGGTGTAAGATGGTGTGGTGCAGATGGGTGTGGTGCAGAAGGGTGTGCTGTAGTACGGTGTGGTGCAGAAGGGTGTGGTGCAGACGGGTGTAGTGTAGTAAGGTGTGGCGGAGAAGGGTGTGGTGCAGAAAGGTGTGGTGCAGAAGGATGTGGTGCAGAAGCGTGTGGTGTGGTAGGGTGTGGTGTAGTTGGGTGTGGTGCAGATGGATGTGGTGTTATAGTGTGTGGTGCATTAGGGTGTTGTATATTAGGGTGTCGTGTAGCAGGGTCTGGTGTAGTAATGTGTGGTGTAGCAGAGTGTGGTGCAGAGGGGTGTGGTGTAGAAGGGTGTCGTGTAACCGGGTGTGGTGCAAGTGGGTGTGGAGTAACAGGGTTTGGTGCAGAGGCATCTGGTGTAGCACAGTGTGATTTAGCAGGTTTTTTTGCAGAAAGGCGTGGTGTAGCAGGGTGTGGTGTAGCAGGGTGGTGCGGTACAGCTGGGTGTGGTGTAGCAGGGATGGTGTAGTAGGGTGTTGTATAACAGGTGTCGTAAAGCAGGGTGTGGTGTAGTAGGGTATGGTGCAGAAAGCTTTAGTGCAAAATGGTGTTTTGTAGTAGGGTGTGGTTTAGTAGGGTGTGGTGCAGAGGATGTGGTGTTGTAGGGTGTGGTGTAGTAGGGTGTGGTGCAAAAGGTTGTTGTAAAATAGGGTGTGGTGCAGAAGGGTGTGGTGTATTAGGCTGTGGTGCAAAAGGGTGTGGTGCAGAAGGGTGTGCTGTAGTAGGATGTGTTGCAGAAGGGTATGGTGCAGAAGGATGTGATATGGTAGGGTGTGGTGCAGAGGGGTGTGGTATAGTAGGGTGTGGTGCAGAAGGGTGTTGTGACGAAGGGTGTGGTGTAGTAGGGTGTGGTTTATAATAGTGTAGTGCTGTAGTGTGTGGTGCAGAAGGGTATGGTGTACTAGGGTGTGGTGCAGAAGGGTGTGGTGTTGCACGTTGTGGCGTAGCAGGGTGTGGTGTAGCAGGATGTGGTGCAGCAGGGTGTGGTGCTGCAGCGTGTGTTGTAACAGAATGCAGTGCAGCAGGGTCTTGTATAGTAAGGTGTGGCGTAGAAGGGTGTGGTGCAAAAGCGTGTTGAATAGTAAAGTGTATTGTAGCATGGTGTTGTGTAGCAGGGTGTGGTGCAACAGGGTGTGGTGTAGCAGAGTGTGATGTAGCAGATTATGGTGCATCAGGTTGTGTTGTAGTAAGGTATGGTGCAACAGAGTGTGGTGTAGCAGGGTTTACTGTGGTAGGGTGCGATGCAGCAGGGTGTGGTTTAGTAGGATGTGGTGTAGCAGGGTGTGGTGTAGTAAGGTGTGGTGTAGCACGGTGTGGTGTAGCAGGGTGTGGTGCAGCAGGGTGTTGTATAGTTGGGTGTGGTGTAGCAGGGTGTGGTGCTGCAGGGTGTTGTATAGTAGGGTGTAGTGCAGAAGGATGTGGTGCAGAATGGTGGGGTGTAGTTGGGTTTGGTGCAGAAGGGTGTAGTGCAGCAGAGTGTTGTATGGTAGGGTGTAGTACAGCAGGATGTGGTTTAGTAGAGTATGGTGTAGCAGGGTGTGGTGTAGCAGGGTGTGCTGCAGCAGGATGTGGTGTAGCAGGGTGTGGTGCAGCTGGGTGTGATGTAACAGGGTTTGCTGTGGCAGGGTGTGGAGCAGCACGGTGTGGTGTAGCAGAATGTTATATAGTAAAATGTGGTGTAGCAATGTGTGAAGCAACAGGGTGTTGTATAGTAGGTTGTAGTGTAGCATGGTGTGGTGTAGCAGTATGTGGTTTAACAGGGTGTTGTATAGTAGGGTGTGGCGTAGCAGGGTGTGGTGCAGTAGGGTATTGTATAGTAGGGCGTAGTGTATAAGGGTGTGGTGTAGCAGTGGTTAGTGCAGCAAGGTGTGTTGTAGCATGGTGTGGTGCAGAAGGGTGTGATGTAGCAGGGTTTTGTGTAGCAGGGTGTGGTTCTGCAGGGAGTGGTGTAGCTAGGTGTGGTGCAACAGGTTGTGGTGTAGAAGGGTGTGTTGCAACAGGGTGTGGTGTAGCAGGGGGTGGTGTAGTAGGGTGATCTATAGTAGGTGTCGTATAGCAGGATGTGGTTCAGAAGGGTGTGATGTAGTACGGTGTGGTATAAAAGGGTTTGGTACAGAAGGGTGTGGTGTGGTAGGGTGTCGTTTAGTAGGGTATGGTGCAAAAGTGTGTGGTATTTTAGGGTGTGGTGCAGAAGGATGTGGTGCAAAAGGATGTGATGCCGAGGGGTGTGGTGTCATATGGCGTGGTCCAAAAGTGTGTGGTGTTGTAAGGTGTGATGCAGAAGAGTTTGGTGTAAAAGGATGTGGTTCAAAAGGGTGTCGTTCAGAAGTGTATGGTGTAGTAGCGTGTGGTGCAGAAGGGTGTGGTGTAGAAGGATGTGGTGCAGAAGGGTGTGGTGCAGAAGGGTGTGGTGAAGAAGGGTGTGGTGCAGAAGGGTGTGGTGTAGTGGGAAGTGGTGCAGAAGGGTGTGGAGTAGTAGGGAGTGGTGCAAAAGGGTGTGGTGTAGAAAGGTGTGGTGCAAAAGGGTCTAGCGGAGTAGGTTGAGGTGCAAAAGGGTGTGGTATAGCAGTGTGTGGTCCAGTAGTGTGTTGTATAGTATTGTGTCGTATAGCAGGGTGTGGTGCAAAAGAGTATGGTGTAAAAGGGTGTAGTGTAACAGGGTGTAGTGCAACAGTACATGTTATAAAAGGGTGCGGTGCAACAGCATGTGGTGTAACAGGGTGTGAGGTACAACAGTGACCGGATTGTGGTACAACATTCACCAGAGTGTGGTACAGCAGTGACCAGAGTGAGGTACAACAGTGACCAGAGTGTGGTACACCAGTGACCAGAGTGTGATAGAACAGTCACCAGAGTGAGGTACAACAGTAACCAGAGTATGGTACAATTGTCACCAGAGTGAGATACAACACTGACCAGAGTGTGGTGCAACAGTCGCCAGAGTGTGGTGTAACAGTGACGAAAGAGTGGTACAGCAGTGACCAGAGTTTGGTACAACAGTCACGACAGTGTGGTATACATGTGACCAGAGTTAGGTATAACAGTCACCAGAGTGAGGTACAAGAGTGACCAAAGTGTGGTGCAACAGTCACCAGAGTGAGGAACAGCAGTGATCAGAGTGTAGTACAAGTGTCACCAGAGTGAAGTACAAAAGTGACCAGAGTGTAGTGCAATAGTCACCAGAGTGAGGTACAACAGTGACAATAGTGTAGTAGAATAGTGACCAGATTGTTGTAAAACAGTAACCGGAGTGAAGTACAACAGTCACCAGAGTAAGGTTCAACAGTGACCAGAGTGTGGTACAGCTCTCATCAGAGTGTGGTATAACAGTGACCAGACAGTGGTGCAACAGTCACCAGAGTGTGGTACAACAGTGACCAAAGTGTGGTACAACAGTCACAAGAGTGTGGTACAGCAGTCACCAGAGTGAGGTACAACAGTGACCAGAATGTGGTACAAGTCACCAGAGTAAGGTACAACAGTGACCAGAGTGTGGTACAGCTCTCACCAGAGTGTGGTACAACAGTAACCAGACAGTGGTGCAACAGTCACCTGAGTGTGGTACAACAGTGACCAGAGTGTGGTACAAAAGTCACAAGAGTGTGGTACAACAGTCACCAGAGTGAGGTACAACAGTGAGTAGAATGTGGTACAAGTCACCAGAGTAAGGTACAACAGTGACCAGAGTGTGGTACAACAGTTACAAGAGTGTGGTACAGCAGTGACCAGAGTGAGGTACAAGAGTCACCAGAGTGAGGTAAAAGAGAGACTAGAGTGTGGAACAGCAGGGATCAGAGTGTGGTACAACAGTCAACAGATTGAGGTACAAGAGTGACCAGAGTGCGGTACAGCAGTCACCAGAGTGTGGTACAACAGTGACTAGAGTGTGGTGCAAGAGACACCAGAGTGTGGTACAACAGTCACCGAAGTGTGGTAGAGAAGTGACAAAAGTATGGGACAGCATTGACCAAAGTGTGGTAAAACTGTCACCAGAGTGTGGTACAAAAGTCGCTAGAGTTTGGTACAACAGTGACCAGAGTGTGTTACAGCAGTCACCAGAGTGTGGTATCACACTGAGCAGAGTGTAGTACAACAGTGGCTAGAGTGTAATGCAACAGTTGAACAACATCTGTCTAGTACCTTTCCTAATATCTTCCTTCTGTCTGAAACACAGTTGTTTAAAGATGTTCTCACTAGTCCCTTTTTCAAACCTAACTATAATCTCCACTCGCGTTTCCGTTTCAAATGTGGTGTTTGTGCTTATTCCAACGTAAACAAACCTGTTGCACGTCTCAAGGACCTTGAATCCCCAAACTTTGATGTTATGTGGCTCAAAGTCTGTCTCCCTACTACTACACTTGTCCTCTGTTTCGCCTACTACTCCCCTAATTCTACAAACTTTGCATTCTTCTTCGACTATCTAAACTCTTGCCATGAGACCGTGACGTCCTCTCACCCGCAAGCAGAGATCCTCTAGCTCGGGGATTCCAACGTTTACCATAGGGAATGGTTGAATTCCTCCCATACGGACAGCGGAGGGATCGAACCCCACACGTTTACAATTCTCAATGATTTAGAGAAAATTATCTCCCACCCTACCCATATACCCGACCATTATGACCACTCTCCTAATATTCTGGATCTGTTTTTTCACGTCTAGTCCCTCTCACTGTAAACACATAATCTCGTCCCCAGTTAGTTCATCTGATCATACTCTCATAAATGTATCTATTCTAACGGCACCTCCCCCTCCAGTAGCCCTTTCTAAGCGTAATTATTGGCACCTGAACAAAGATGACTGGAACGACTTGCGTAACCTCTTTTCTCACTTTCCCTGGTAAATTACTGTCTCCTATGTGGTAATGTTTCTGTCTCTGCCAAACGTATAACAGAGGTTTTTCTTGCGGGAATGGAGGCATTTATCCCTTTATCCTCAAGGACTACTTCTTCATCCAATCCATGATTCAACCGTTGCTGTTCTGAGGCCATTCAGGCACGGGATCAGGCGTATCGGGCACGGAAAACCTCTCCTACCTCTGGCTCCCATTCAGCTTTTATCACTGCCTGCAATCGCTGCATGCGAGTTATCCGTGAGGCGAAGCGTTCCCTTATTCAAAGGAAGTGCGATAACCTCTCCTCGTCATCCACAGATAGGTCTTTCTGTTCTTTAACTAAGGGCATCTCAAACAACTTCTGTCACTCTAGATTTCCCTCACTTTTCCGTCCTGACTGTACTATAGCTGTTTCCTCCGTTGACAAAGCAACTCTCTTTGGTTCTCGTTTCTCCTCTAACTTCACCTTGGGTGACTCTAACATTCCCTCACCCCCTGATGCTCCTCTTACTAATCCAATGACTCTTCCTGTAATATCTTTTCGGACTATCCGAAAAGTTCTTCTTTCTCTGGACACAAGCAAAGCTTATAGTCCTGATGGCATCCATCCCCGTGTACTGAAAGAGTGTGCCTCTGAAATTGCACCTGTGCGTGCTTGTCTTTTCAGTTTCTGTTTAAAAAGCAAAACTTTTCCTTCTCCTTGGAAACATGCTTTGATACATCCCATCTCTAAGAAGGGTGACCATTCTGACCCCTTAGCTATCGTCCTCTTGCTTTGACATCTATCATTTCTAAAGTCTTTGAATCCCTCCTCGACTCCCATATCCTTAAATACCTTGAAAATCATAGTCTTCTCTCTGATCACCAGTATGGCTTCCGTAAGGCGAGATCCACTGGTGACATTCTTTCATATCTTATTAATGTCTGGTAATCATCCCTGAAAGATTCTGGGGAGTTATATGTAGTTGCCCTTGACATATCTAAGGCTTTTGACAGGGTGTGGCATTGGGGTCTCATCTCTAAACTCCCCTCTT
>JAYMFT010389794.1:0-19799 GCA_038088735.1 Panulirus argus
CTTCCTTCCTTCCCTACCATATATATATACCAGACATCCCGACCTCAAGGGAGTTAGCCCTCTTCTCCCTTTCCGATGCCTGTTCCAGCAATTAACAACTGGGTGTAATGCTGGAAAAGTACTTTTTAAATCTAGTGTGGGTCGAATCAATCTGCGTAGTTTAATTTCAAAGACAATTTTCTAAAAAATGAAGATCGGCGTCTCTCCCTTCGTAATTTCACCTGACGGTAGCTGAGGAAATGTTATGACAGCAATGCAATTGAAATCAATGTTATCAACATTTAGTTGAAAGCCTCGTCTTCTCCAAATACAGTCTTGTGTTTTACTGTTCTCGGCTGCAATGGAGCAGAGTTCAGAGCTAATGAATACGGTGGCATTAACCTGACAAGAGTCCTTTAAAAGGAAATTACTGTTCGGGTCGCATTCTCTCTTGTGTGTGTGTAAGACCACGTAAAACTTCTGCTTCCAGAACACCTCGGCAACCTAAAGACTGTTTTACCTCACGGGCTTCCAACGGTTGGCTCATCTGTAGAGAAAGAAGTCCAGTCCGTTGTTAAACAGGCCTGCCAGGTGCATCCGCTACTTAGTACAGCCGAGTGGAACGTCTCCCAACGGCTGTGGAAGCCCCATGCCTACTGTATGTCAAGTGGAATATCCTCAGTGGTTTAGAAAAAAAAAGGAGGGGGGAGGAGGGGAGGATAACGGTACGAGATGAAGCAAGCAGGTGGGAAGGGGAGGGACCTCGAGTAATTTTCTTGGCGTTTCCGCGTTGCAGGACCGACGCGTTGAGGGAGCGAGAGCGGGGATCCCTCGCCCCGTACTCTCTCCTAACGAGAGTCTCGAGTTACGATATTAGTTCTCGAGGAAAATATATATAAAAAAAAATGTCTCGCACGGGGGAGAAAAGAAAAATCTCATTCCTCAAACCAACTTTGTACCATCCCAGATAGGGAGGGAGAGGGGCAGCTGCTCCAACCTGGGGAGGAGAAGCCCGACGTTTCCCAAAACCGGAAACAAGGCGCCGTTTGGGACGCCTCGGTTTATACCGGTATTCCTAAGCAATTATGGAGAGGGCTTGATGCGTCTTGCTCCCGGGTTGTTGACACGTGTCGACGACGGTCGCTTCTGCTCATAATTGTTACTCCACCGTTCGTGCTACGCCTCGCCAGGTCCTCTGAGAGCTGAACTTCCTCTCCCCTCCCAACAGGGCAACACCAGCTTGGCGATTCCAAATTTGTTTTAACGCTCCTCCTCCTCCTAATACGCCGGCCGGAGTCGCTACTCTTGTTGTAATGGTTACGCAAGGCTTCCCGTACATGGGGTACCTCCGCATGCAGAGCCAACGCTGGTTTCCGCGTTAACTCTCCTGGCTTTGCGATACTTCCCAAGTCACACAGATCAGCAGCTTCAGTTCCATCCAGACTGAGCGTCTTGGAAACACCTGTTGTCGTCGTTTCTCCTGTAAGAGCAAACGCTCATTTGACGCGTCTCAGTCTCGGCTTTCGGGAACCCCTGTCAAGCCTGTCCGGCCCGGCTTCCAGGTTGCAAGCCTTGACGCAGGTTATCGAGAGAAACTGTTGCAATATGACCAGTCCGCGTTTCTTTTCGATTTCATGGCGCCACTGGCGGTTCCTAACTAGGTGTCAAGAGCTAGAACGTCTTTTTTCTTTTTTTTTTTTTTGCGCTACGTTGTGTAATCCAGAGAGAGGCTTTTCTCGGGAGTGCTGGTTTTCAAGTCCGGCCAGAAGAACAATGGACGAGGCTCTTAAGAGTGTCTTGTGGGGGGGGAAACATACCCTCAACAGCCTCAATGGAACATCCAACATCATCCCCCACCCCTCCCCATCCCCACCCAACTGATGCAACCACCTTCCATTTTTTTTCTCTCTCTCTCTCTCTTTCGACTGCAGAAAAAGAGATAGAGATAGTCCAAGCGGAGGAGTTAAGGAAACGAGAGTATTGAAGGCACGTTGACGACGACGCACAAAGAGACGATGGTGGAGTGCAGAGGGCAGGTAGAGGACGAACAGAGGGTAAACCTCCCCTGCGGCGGACTCGCTCTCCTCGAGGAGTGCAAAGACACCAGAAAGACGTAACGGTGACGGAGGGGCCCGACGCCGCCAGCCTGACCACCACGGACCTGCTGCTGCTGCCGCTGCTTGGTGCTGGGATGGTATCTCTGCTAGTGCCAGTGGTTGGTTGGTTGGTTGCTTGGTGGTTTCTGGGTATCACGACCAAAATTTTTGCCAGCCTTTGTCGATGGTTGGGTGGGTGTTGGCCCTAGTAGCAGAGGCAGTAGGGCTGTTGGATGCTGGTGGTTGGCCTGAGGGATGAAGGATGCTGCTTCTGGCCAAGTGGTAGGGGCGACGAGGTGGTTGTGGAACAATCGCGTGGAGGCGATGACGAGTGGTGTTGTATGTTCGGTGGGCGTTGACGAGTCAGTCCCGCTGATGCTGACCCGGTGGTTGGCAAAGCCCTTCGGCGCCTCTGGTTGATAGCGTTGGAGCAAGATCCTAGCGCAGGTGTAGGCAGTCGGTGTGGTATGGTTGTGGTGCTACCACCATTGCCCCGATTGCTATCGTGGGGACGGTGTTTGCAGAGGAGGTGGTGGTGGTGGTGGTTGTAGAGGTGGGTGGTGACAACATTGCTGCGGAACAACGGATGGTAGTTGTGTTGTGGGTAGGTGTTGTTGGTGGTGTTGCTGTTGGAGTACTGCATCAGTTGAGGTGGTGGTGGTGGTGGTGAAAGATTTTGTTATATGGGATGGCGACTGAGTTTCCCCCTTTTTTCCTGATACAGAGGCGGGAGCGGTCTGTGACGATGGTGAATGCTACTCTGGATGAACATGGTGACGAGTGTGGTAACGCCCGAACGGATGAGGACGAAGAGGAGGTAGGGGGGGGGGAGAGGGGTCGTCGGTGGCTGTTGCAAAAGCCAATTGCTGGGACACAGATATTCGTCAGCGATCCGCGTCCCAATCTTCGAGTGTTAAACGCATTGCTTCCCTCGGCGGTTAGCCGCAGTGCACCTGTAGCCGAGATGACACAGTTCACAGCGACGACACCACCCTCATCATCATCATCATCAGCCTCCCCTCCCCCTGTCGGCGCTGGCGCTCTGCCGCTGACCTAACCACCACGTGTGACGAAGGGCGGGTCGTTACGAGCAGCATCCCTCAGCGCAACGGAGCCCGGCCAGTCCCGAAAATGTCCACAAAGGGTTACCTCCAGAAGCCCCCGGGGATTAGCGACCCCGGCCTGGCGTTTAATCATCCCTCCCCCTCCCTTCTCCCCCCCAACCCTGGACCTGTCAATGGCGGGTCAGACCCCCGCGTCAGCTGCACTTGGGGGCCCTGACATGTCACCATAAAGAAACGGAGTAACGGGTACGCGCTTGACACCAGCAGCGTCCACGCTACACTTAAACATCCATCCATCCATCCCTCCCTCGGCCCGACCGTGGAGAGGAGGAGGAGGAGGACCAGCGCCCGCCCCCCTCCTCGACACCTGCTGCAACCATATATATATATGTATATCACAGACATCTCCCACGACCAACCAACGGCCAATTCACTGTTACACTTCCTGTATGTAATGGCAGAGGCTGTGGTGGCCACCGGTGGCTGTGGCAACGGCAGAGAGTATTGTGAGGGCGAGGGGAGAGGTGGGGTGGGTGGGTGGTGGAAAAGGGGGAGTGGGAGGGAGGGAAGGGGGGCGTGACGCCACTAGGAGGATGGGGGTCCATGAAGGAGAACTGAAGGTGAAACGGCGAAAGCACAACGGCTGTTACACGCCACCGATTAGCAGAACGATGTCACTCCCGCGGAAGGCGGCGGCGGCGGCCTCGTGTTGTGTGTGTGTTGCGGTCTAGGGAGAGGGGATGACGGGGGTTGGGTGGGTGGGGGTTGATTCTGTTGGGCGCGGAGGTTGTGGGTGGGTGGGTGGGGAGGGGAGAGGGGTCCAGTGGTGTGGGCGGGGGTGATTGTGTCAGAGGGATGGGGGAGTGGCGTGACTGTACCGAGGCGCCTGTGTTTGGGGTCACCACGAGGAGGAGGGGGAGGAGGATCGTGCATGTGTATATATATATATATGCAAATATTGTAAGGAGGGAAGGCCCCCTCGGGTTACGCCACACCGTGAGGTTGTGTGAGGTTATTTATGGCCGGGCTCCCGTGCATCTGTAAGAGCGCCTGTGTATGGAGTGCACAACACAGCTCGCGTCGAAGAGGCAATAAATTAAAAAGAAAACTTCCCCAGGTGGGTGGTGTATAAACCACTACCTGCAACAGGTGCTATACACACCCCCCACCCACACACACACGCCAGGTTACACAACGACACACATACACACAGACAATATGAGACAGTCATCCACGGTATCAAAAGTAAACCACGAATTACCCAGTGCCTCCAGTATTACGACCATGATGGTCTTATGCCCAAAAAACATGGAATAAAAAATGACCTCTTACTCATCGTAAACAGACCACGATCCCCGTTGACTCCAACTCCCACAAACGACAGACGGGTT
The DNA here is from genome assembly GCA_038088735.1 of Panulirus argus. NCBI lineage: Eukaryota > Metazoa > Arthropoda > Malacostraca > Decapoda > Palinuridae > Panulirus > Panulirus argus. The sequence continues at coordinate 4,531 of JAYMFT010389794.1, forward strand.
TCGACGTATGTGGATCACACTGGTTATTCATGACAGTGGACAATGCAGTCTCTCCCACAGGCATTCATGCAACACGTGCACGGCAGCTACACACGAAGTATTAACCGGGGGAAAAAAAAAGAGAGAAGTCGAGAGAGTCGTATCTGCGGTGTACGGTCCACAAGCAAAGTGGTTCGTCATCGTCAGGGAACGCAAAGCGCTAGCAAAACGTGCGATACCCCGCCGACATGGGTCTCCGCTAACCACCAGCAGCAGCAGTGTGGCTTACATCGCTGTCGTAAGGGAACGCGATGGCTGGCTTATTTTAGCCCCGTCAAAGCCGGTGAACCACCGCGGCCGAGACACCCCCCAACTTACAGCGTTACGTAACATCCCATCCCATCCACACCCCACACGGATTCCTGCCATTCCTTCATTTGATCCTGTTGAGGACGTCAAGAGAGAGAGAGAAAGAGAGAGAGAGAGAGAGAGAGAGAGAGAGAGAGAGACCCACTGGGACGCGCACAAGGCGCGGTCCGAAACAGGGCCCCTCGGAGTTTCGTCTGTCTGGCACATCAGTTGTTTTCATGGAAAGACCCGATCAGTGTGTGTGTGTGTGTGGCGGAACAGAAGGTGAATAGGGCAGTGGAGAGGCGAGGGAAAAGTGGATGAGCGAGAAATCACTTTCGTCGTCGGACGGACGGACGGACTAGAGAAAAGAGGTTCGTGTTGTTGTTGTTGTTGTTATTGTATTCAAAGCATTTAATATGGAAGATTCTTAAAAAAAAAAAAAGCGGCGGTTCATTTGATTAATTATTCGCACAACAGGCAAATAGAAAAAAAAAAAAAAATATGCCAGCTTCGCTCGAAACCCAGCAGTCACCGTGTCCCATTTCTGCTGCTTCGTTTTGGTATCGACTCCGGATCAGCAAGCCAAGAAAAGGAAGGAAGGAATACTTAACGTCTCTCCTTCGCCATAAGGGTGTAAAGCACTCCGTCTCTCAGTTCCTCGCAGAGAATAACGTGGGAAAAAAAAATATATGCTTGAAGTGATATATATATATATATCCATCCTCCCATAAAAAAAAAAAAAACCCCACACCCCACCCATCTGTGATATTACCCCTCTTCTTGTGGCTACCATTCGTCAGACGGACGCGAATGCCTGCCGTCAACAGACTGCGGCATATTACGTGTGCAGCGGACCACAACTCCCGCTGCAACCTCTCCCTCGGCGGTGTGTGGCAACCCCCCCCCCCCAAACCAACCCCCCCACCACCACCCAGCCCCGGCGCGGATCCAAATGTATTTCGGGGTCAGTGTACTACAAGGCAAAGACACGGCCGCGATCTGGTAAACTCGCCCTCACGCCGTCCCTCGACAGGGTCCATCGTGCCGGGACATCTCCTCCTCCCCCCCCCACAATAAATTGGTCAGGGGTGTACGGTTCTTCTCATTTTTACATCGACTTTTTTTTTTCTTTTTTCTTTCTGCTAGTGAACTCTGGGGGTGGGTCGTTCACACTGTCTGACGGCCCCCCTTTCGCTTCCTTGTCGGGCGGTAAGGGCGAAGTCCGCATAGCCTTAACGTGGGCGAAGCAGCCTAAGGCACCCGGACCATCTTGCAAACGTGTCCTCAGACGTTTGGATTCGTGTGTGTGGGGGGGGGGAGGGGAGGGGAAGGGGAAGGGGAGGGAAGGGGAGACGGAACAGTGTTTCTGAACCTTAATGCCTCCAAGTCTGTCGAGGTGTGCCATTCTTACTTTTACTTTTTTTCCCCCCCACCTCCACCTCCTCCTCCAACCCCTCCCTCCCCCCTCCCCCCCAGCAGAAACACCTTGACCTGAGAATGACGAGAAGTAATTTCAGATCTGTCGAATGTGATGACTCGTCTTAAACACAAACATTACGTGCGTATTTTTTTTCTCTTTTGTAATGTTTTTCGAGCATGTGTGTTTTTTTTTCCCCCCCAATTCGGTGTCATCCACGTTGGTACACGCCCCTCATAATTACTATATACATCTTATATACATCCAGTACCCGAATGATAAATGATAGTAAAAGACATCTGTCCCCCTCAATTAATCCCTCTCTTTCAGGGAGGCGAATCCGAGAGCTGCATTTCAGAAGAGATGCTTGATGCTCCATCTATTTCTGGGATTATGTACCGAGTCGGAGTCGGAGGAGGATCACCGTAGCCATGACATTACCCTGGCAGCAGTACGAGAAGCCCATGCTCTTACCTTGGGATCACCTTCAGTGGTGCACTCCCACCCTGCCCCCAACCGCACCGAGACCCTCGCATATCTCCCTCTTCTCTCTCCCTCACACACCCTCTCCCACCCTCTCCCTTCCTTCTCGCTGCCCCCCAACCCACATTGTCGACCTCAAGCTAGTGACGTCAACAATCCTCGCATGCTATAATGCAAGAGACCACCACCCCACCTCCTCCTTCCTCCTCCTCCTCCTCCACCTGTTCGCCTCGCAGGTCAAGCTATAGGACTGGCCTTGGGAGCAAATTTTGCTCAAAGCCACAACACGACACGACACGACCTCCCCCCTTAAAAATTTCCGTCCGGTCGCTCCAGAAGCCACAACAACGACGACCCTTGAATCAACAAGTCGAATAAAAGCAGGAGTCCGAGCCAAGAGTCGAGAGATTACGATGTCCTTCAAGTCAAGTCCCACGTTAATACTGGGACCACACCCTCCTCAGCCATCCAGACTCTCTCTCTCGCAAAACACAAATCGACAGGAGAGAGAGAGGGACCCCCTCTCTCTGAAGTCGTTCCAGAAGGCAAGGCTGGTGGTTTGTGTTCTGGGTACGTAAGTCAATAACCGCAGCATAGAGCAAACCCCCCCCAACACCCCACCCCACCCCATCCCCAACCCCCCCCCCCACCACCACCACCACCACCACCACCACCACCAACGCCCCGGCCCAGACCACAACACGCGGAAGTCTCACGCACTTCAGTTTACGCAACTCGCCGACTCTCTCACACAGTTGTGCGAGACGGTAAACATCACCCCCCCCCTCACCACCACCACCTCCTCCTCCTCCCCCTCCCTCCCTCCCTCCTCACTCCCCCCCAACAAATCCACAATATAAACACCAAGGTGTGTTTCAGGGTTAAAAGGACCTTCGGATTATTTTAAGATTTTTTTTTTCTTTACTCCCCCTCTCCAGTCCTTCAGTAAAGGGGCGCAAGGTGGGGCGCCCAAAAATAGACAGCGCTACGGCGTTGGGCTGACACCGAGCCAGACACTCCGCTGCATGTTACTCCCTCCTCACCCTCAAGTTGCTCGAGCACCCCCGAATAGTCACCGTCTCGTGTTTCCATAGATTGCTATAATCACAGGGAGAAACAAAGCGGCTGGACGAGGGAAAGTACAGCGAAATACGGAGGGGGGGAAAGAAATCAAGAGTTTACAGACGTATGGTTTAGTAGTTTTTACGTGTGTGTGTGTGTGGTTGGTTTGCTAGTTACGTGTTTTTGGTGCCTTATTTACATAAACCCCCCACCTCCCACCCCAGTGGACTGGGGGAAGTGTTTCTAGCGAAGATGTTGCTGGTTTGGGAAAGAGAAATTACCTCGGCTAAGCGCCGTTTACTGTGTATACGTCGGTGGATGTACGCGATGAACCCAGAGCCCTAAGGCTCTTCAAGAACCAAAAGGAGTTTTCCTTTTCTTTGTATTACTCTCTGGAGATCTATAATAAAATGCCTACCGCCTGTGACTCCGATGTCCTCTGGTTTCTGCCAGACGACTTCTTGTGTTGTTTCTCTCTCTGAAGTATGTTGCGAGTTGGCTTCATCTTCTGGTCGTTAGTGTTGTCCTTAGGTGTTTTCGAGGCTGGAGGGGTACACTTCAGTAATGAGTGATTTCGAGGCGAAGTTTGTGGGTACAGAAGAGTAGGTTAGGATGGGTAGAATCAAGTCGCTTTCACCAGGTATAATCTTTGGCCCTACGGGAAGTGCCAGAATCCGTGAAAATCGGTCAGAGATCCTTTCTATTATGTGCTTGACTCAAGCATAATAACATACGAGTCGAGGACACTGCAAGAGTCCTAGCGGCCCATGCTAGGCAGGTCATGGTTTTCTTAAAATCGGCAAATGGACGCAATAGACATCGTAGCAAATCATGATCTACGGGTAATTCCGTTCGTGTCGTTGGGTAACTACTGAGAATACAGGTCCAAACGGATTTTACCTCGTCAGCGACTTTAGCCATACGGAAAAAAAAACAAAGTCACCAGACATGTCAAGGGACATGGACCGTGTCAGAAATACCCACGAATGTGAGAAAAATGACTCCCGGATCTTTCGAGACGCGTAATATCAATATTGTTTAACACACACACACACACTGTTCGTGGACACCGTTAAATCTCGTGCATCATCATACTGAATGGATGGATGCAGGCTCGTGGTGACGCCAAACAAGACCGCTTGTCCTTGGTGCCAGCTGCATCGGTCAGCGGCCTTGGCACCGAATATATCTGGCGCCAAGGACAGCTTCCCCTGGCACCTGCCACTTCTCGAAGTCTCTCACAAGTAGCCCTTCGGAAGGGGAGGCCATATGTGATTACAGTATTTTTAAGTCTCGACCTTCAAAACCAGTTTCCTTCGTACGTAAAGCCAAGGCCCTCTCTCTCTCTCTCTCTCTCTCTCTCTCTCTCTCCCTCTCTCTGCCTGTTGCCGCCCCTCTCCCCACCCCCCCCCCTCCCCCCTCCGTCGAAGTCTTCACGTACGTACGTTATCAACACGTGAGATCTAAGACTTCAGGGGGGTCGGGAAAATACGGAGGAGGAGAAGTTATGTATTTCGGGAACTGCTATTAAAAGAGAGGTCGATATGGTCACTCTGTCTCTCTCCAGTGTGCCAGCTAATTTCGCCCGTGTGCCATACGACTCGATCGCGATCGACTGCGTCCGTCCGTCCGTCCGTCCGTCCGTCCCTCCCAGACCTAGATGGCTGGCTGGTCTAAACTCCTCGCCGTGTGCGTCACAAAGTCAAGCTAATGTTCTCTCGAGAATGAAGACTGAGAAATGAAAGTCTGCAATTGAACTTTTGCAACGAAAATGCTTCCGATTATGAATTGCCTCCAGTCGCTGGTTTACACGTACTGTGAAAGATCCGATGAATGCTTTAGCATTTGTATGTAAGCTTTAGTAATCATAAAAAAAAAAACTGTACGCGGTATACATGCTGAAGTCACAAAGCTGTCTTTTTTCACTGAAATGGGGTGGGGGGAGGTATCTTCCTGATGTTAAAAAAAAAAAATAAAGTCCGCGTGGTCCCGTACACACACACACACACACACACACACAAAGTACACAGTGGCTGGGGACGACTCTCAGTTTTGACCAGCTTGGGACGGGAATCATCATTACATTCTTCAACCCATCTTTATTCAATTAGACTTTGGCTATACAGTTATCTCCTCGACTGTGCCCATTTATCTTCCTCCGCGTTTTCTTAAAAGGTATACTATAAACTAGTTTACTTCGAAAAGTAAATTCTTTACGTTAATCCTAACGGGACAGAAGCGTTTGAAAATGTAAAATTCTCTATAAGGACACGTGAACAGCTTCCTTGTATATTCATAAGGTGAGAGACATTGTGTCAATAGAGTATACGAACGACTATCCCCGAGCAAAGCCGTGTCCCAGCGTCTGGGGGCCACCTGTTAAGATTTTCATTAGTGGGGGAGGGAGGAACTACGGTGTCCCTAAAGGTTAAACGGACGTGGTCTCTTAGTAGCCAACACTACAACGGCAACTACTTTGGATCATGCGTAACCTTACGCCCAGTGGTGATGCACGAGTACGAGTGTGCCAAACAAGATCTTTCCCTCCTCAAAGACCATTTGCTTTTCCAAATACCAATAGACCTTTTTCTTTTTTTTTTTTGGGGGGGGGGGGAACTTATGCATTCATTGGTACTATGAATTGTACACGCTGGTAACACCTCAGATCACACACCTCTCTTTTTTTTTTTCCTTGCAGAGACCCGCGTCTGTACTAGCCAAGAGTACTACAAGTGGCCGCGACCAATTGCAGTATTCAAGACGTGCATCGAAAACCCCGTCATCCCCTCACGCTGTTTGATGGAACCCTACACACACCCCCTAACAGCACCAGAAGGGATAAAGAGGAAGGAGGAGGCGGCGACGACGAAGGCGGTGCGAGTCTGCCGTACAGACTGTGACTGTGTCGTCAAGGGATGATTTGCTGAACCCCTGGCGAGCTTTTTTTCCTGACTTCGGCCATAACGGGTCCTCAAGGGTTTACGCTCGTCCCCCTCCTAACAGGGCTGATACTTAAGTATCTACTGCCTCTGTTCTTGATTCTGAAGAGATGAAAGATCTTTGGAAAGAGTCAGATGTCCTATCATTAACGTGTGTGTGTGTGTGAAGTACATTGGTGGCCTCACACATTCCCGCCGGAGCAAGGACCTCTTCCAAGTCCTTCTGGGTAATGCGGCTCCGACTTCCGCGAAGAAGGGGGCAAAGTTCTCGGTCCCAGCAGCAGCAGCGGCGGCAGGGGTCGGGGTAGTCGGTCGGTCGGTCGCCTCTCCCGAGACATCATTTCCCGTCCTGTCCGCCCGTGTACAGTCTCGCTAACGAGGGCTGTTGAACTTTTTACACACCCATCCCGGGGCACTGTCATTTCCGGAGGCAGAACGGTCGTATCGGGTGAACCAGCGAAGCACAAGATGCATTAAGTGAGCACAGTATGGCTCATCGCGTTCGGCGCAACATACGACCTCAGGACACAAGACGACTTCGTTGTATCATTATCCCGGGATCGTTCGTGACTCGGTCCCTAATGCAACCGGATGATTACCGCGCCCAAACATTTGCCCGAGCCGGTCGGGCATCTAAGTGATGAACCTTGCGTAACCTCTCTCTCTCGCTTAAAACCCTCACAGTAATCGACTATTGAACGCTTAAAGAAAACAGAAAGGTACGATGGATCGTCAAAGAATAGAATGACGAGACCTTGAAACAGTAGCGCCTCAGTACTGCCCCTATACGTGCCGCAGAAGCCATGGAAACTACACTGCTGGATGGAGTAACCTCGGAATACAAGTATACGAATATTAGAACAAAAGTATCAGCCTCTGAAAGGACCCGGATGGCGACGTACACTAAGCGGGAACGTAGCACACACACACGTGTGTATGTGTGCCTCGCTCAACCCTCCCTCACACGTGTGCCATTGTGCCCTCCTACTCGGGGTCAGGCAATGGCCTGGATGACGACTGCTAGTACGACTCTGTTCCTCCCAACTGCTACACTCAGTGCATTAGATACGGCATTCATGTAGTCACATCACTAACTCGTTGCTCTAAAATGCGTGATTTTGATTTTACGCGAGGACAGTCTTGCGTTATTGCGCGTGGAGTGGGTCTCTCTCTAGTAATGTTTACGTCTGGTAGCATTTGCAGGCTGAGTCACCATCGGATCAATCAGCAGCGAGTCGGTCAGCAACAGACGCTCGTACGCCACCCCACTCCACTCCTAACCTAACTCACGCCTACATTACTAATGCATGTCCCTCACACACACAACACGCTCCCTGAGGATCATCTGCTGGTATACACGAGTCATTTCACCGGCGGGGAGCTTTTTCTTTCACCGAATTAATGGCAACCGTTCCCCATCCTCCTCCTCCTCCTACTACCGTACTCTTTCAACCCACGGTGGAGTTAGCCAACAGGACGAGTGAATGTTATAGAGCGCGCCACGTGTGTGCGTGTGACACGAGTTTATCAGCGCTACGCATGAGCTATACGTTCTGAGCTGTGTCGAGCGACCACGAACATACATAGGATATATACATATATGTACATATATATATATATATATACCCCAGGTGGGCAAATCTGTACCACCACTACTGTCCCCACCGCCCCCGCTCTGTGAGGGACAGACTGAAATATGTTCTACTGCAACCAACAACTTATACGTATTCGTAAAAACTTCTAACTTCAGTCAAATGAAAACACACAGGTACTGAACAAGTTCAAAGCATTCTGCAAAACTGCGTTCGTAATACAGACAGACAGACAGAGAGTTTGACGATACGTGCAACACTCTGTTAAAGCCATAGACCCGTCCAAAACACCATGTGGCCCGGAGCTAAACAACTCATCCCGACGAGAGAGTGCGAATCGTATACCCTGCAAGATATTAACTTTGGGACAGCGGAGACCCGACAACAGCGAAGTGCGAGCCAGTCAGGAGGAGGAGGAGGAGAACGTCGCCATACAAGTAAATCTGATGCGTGGTGTGGCCGGGGTGGTGGCGTGGACACAGTGGGGCGGCCAGGGTGGTGGCGTGGACGCAGTGGGCGGCCAGGGTCAGGGTGTCCGCCAGCCAGCCAATGCAGCCCCCATCTGGCGAGGGGGGAGCCCCTTCAGCGCACGGCCGTCAATAAACAAGGTGTCCCTGGGTTCTAGGAGGGCCCTGGGTGCCCGTGCTAGAGGAGGGCGACCCAGGTTCAATGCTCTGGTAATTGAGGGGAGGTCGAGGGTCCGCAGAGGGGAGGGAGAATCATTAAAACGAACAAGAAGGGGGCGATATATTTGTACGAAGGAGAGGCGCGTAGGCCTAGAGTGTAGGCTTAGCCTTTTTCCACAATCCCCCCCCACCCCCTCCTCTTCCCCCTAGCACCCCTCACCCTAGCTCTTTATTGATCCAGAGAACAGCACAGGCGTTAATAATCTAAGAGCAAGCGATTCACTCAACGATAAAACGCCTACGTAAATGTCAAGACTGTGTAGGCCTAAGCCTGCGGACAGACGTCGACCGATACAAGGAAATGGAGGCAGGCAGGCAGACAGACGGAGAGTGTGGTCCCTTCCATGCTGGTGGGTGAAGCCTGGCCGCCCTTCAAGGTCTGGGTCGATGCCGGGGTCATGACCTCCAGGAATGACTGAGGGGAGGGGTGGGGGAAGGGGGAGGGGGCGGCGGGGGGGCCGAGGGCCTCCTAGCTGATGGGTCACCTTGAGAGAGCCTCCTTCCTCTTTGAGCTTTTATGGGTTCTGGAGAGCAGTAACAGGAAAGTAAGCGACGGGTGAGGGGCGTATGATAACCCTGTACTCTTAAAGCGTGCGAGAGTCCGGGGTTAATAAGCGAGGTGTAAGCGCTGGAAGAGACGCTTAGCGATGCGGTCGGTAATCGTCCTGCGTCGTGTGTGCATTCTTCGCCAAATGCATAAAAAAAAACACGAGAGTGTGATGCCAACAACAACAAAAAAAAAAGGCACCAGTCAAGACCCACTCGCATTCATCGGAGCAGTCGGCCCAATGACGCTTCCCGGAACATTACACGGAACTGGCACCCAAACATAATGCGTATTATAGCGTTGTCACACGATTTTATCTGCGCTTAACAACAACAGCGCGTCATGGTGAATCACAGAATACGGCTGAGAGAGAGAGAGAGAGGGAGAGAGAGGCAGAGGCCATAAACCCCTCGGGTCCGTCAATGGTAGAGAGAGAGTCAACACAAATGCACAAATGTCCGACGTCCTCGCGCGCGGTTAATAATCTTTAAAAAGATGTAAAATCAATACGCTGCGACCGAGAAAAGAGTGTGTGTGTGTGTGTGTGTGTGTGTGTGTGTGTGTGTGTGTGTGTGTGTACATGACTCACGGGGACCAAGTTCCGAGCCCTGGAAGTCACGGCACGATGACCCTTCCTTTGTCTAACTGGCAGGTCAGGTGGAGACGGCATGACCCGGGTCTAATGTTAGGTGAAATGCAAAGTTCGACCACCCTGTTCCCACCCCAGTGTGTGGAAAGAGAAGAGGAGGAGGAGGAGGAACCACCAACCACCACCGCCTTGCCACTTCGGGAAGCAAATGGGTAATATCTCCCTTGTTAAGCACACGTGGTATATGGATTTGGACCGTCGGCCTCGGCTAGAGCAATGGGGAACGAGGAGGCAAATGGGGAACTAAGAAGGCATCGAGGAACTCTCTCAAGTCCCGTCAAAACACAGCCTATATTTACATGTCAGTGGCAACGACACTGGTCGAGGTAGTAGTAGTAGTAGTACGACCCCCATCCAGGGTGCTCATGTGTGACCTGGATTGTGGAAGGCGCGACCACGACCACCCCCTCGACCAGACTCGACCAGACCAGGACGGGTGGTGGTAACGTGACGTGGTGCCCCCATCGTCCCTCCTTACGTAAGCTCTTTCCACATCCAAACCCCGCCCCAGTCCTCCTCCTCCTCTTGCATCCTACAGTCCTCGCAAGCCACCCCAAGGTTAAGCTACGCCTCGGGTACGGTTAGCTTCAGTTTCAGCTTCGTCGTATCCAGCTTAAGTTTCAGCGGCTTACAAATGAGGGTCACCTTGTGTCGGCATCAGATGACACACACACACACACACACTAGGGGCCCCCAGACACAAGCTGTCACACTCACCACCACCTACATACATTTTCCAATATTCTTCTTCACGTCTTTACCACCACTTCCAGGGCAATGTGTGTGTGTGTGTGTGTGTGTGTGTGTGTGTGTGTGTGTGTGTGCGTCTTCAGGTACAGCTTGGAGGGGGGGGGGAAAGCAAGGTTCTCCATTCCTGTACTCAGGGTAGGGTAAGGGTAGGGCCCAGCGCTTGCGAAAGAACTATGCCGGTAAAGTGACGTTCTGACGCTTATCCTATCATTATGCAAGAGACCACAGGGGCTTCTCCGACTACGTTAAATCCGAAGCCAAAGGAACTGGCCAAGCGCCGGGATCCTGAAATTCTACGTTTGATAAAGCAGAACAAGTCGACAACCGATGGCAAATGCCTCCTTGCGACCTCACGACTTGAATTACAAAATAAAAAAAACTGCCCCAAGGATATGAAATAACCCCCTCAGCAGTGGCAACAAATGACACCGAAGGGCTTGCAAAACTACGATGACATACTTTTCCCCAAGACAAACACATGAAACAGGTAAAAAGGGGACGATGTGGTGTGATCCCTACCGGCCCACAATCAGCGCCATCTCTTGGTCGACTCCCCAACCAGGCCTCCAGGTCACTGAACCAAACCCGCGTTCGAACCTTCGACTCCGGCCTTAAAATCCGACTATTTGTCCTCGCTGCCGCGAGTATAATCCACATCAGGGGGGAAGTAATTGGACGTTCGAGCGACGTGTGTCCAGACGAAGAAGTCTGTGTGTGTGTTCGCCTCTTGAAGAGAGGACTAGGGACATGCAAGATGTCTGTCGGTGGTGCGCCCCTTGTGGTACCGTGTGTGTTTTCGGAGCTGCCCTCCGTAAGAAGGCAATGACTCAATCCAACATCTGCAAGACATCGTCCAAGAGCTCACCTCGAGTCCTTTCTTTATACAGCGTGGGAGGCCAGCCGGCGTGAGCGTGCCAGGTGACATATTCCACTCTCTTTTGCTTTTCTTCTGATTCAAGGACACGTACAATTAATCTCAAAATACGTCCCGTTTAGGGTCAAGTGCTTCCCAGCTACGTGGCACACGTCAGGCGCAGAGCAAGTTATTTTTTCCCTATATATTAAGTAACGTACCAAAAGTTCTCCATGACTTCAGCTTTATTAGACGGAGCTGTGGGTCAGTGTTGCGTGTGTTTGTAGTATCATATACACACACACACACACACACGTCGAAAAATAAAAATAATTACCTCTTGGGTATGCAAGCTGCGTCTATGCATGTATATACATACATATATATAAACAGAAAATCGGTGGAAAAAAGGTCTTTGTTTTTTTGGGGTGGGTGGGGGTGGGGGGGAGGCAGGTACTGGGGCCTGGCACCTCCCAATTCTCGGGGGGGGGGAAGGGGAGGGAGGAAGGGGAGGGGATAACCTCAGGCCAGCGACAGAAGGACTCCGGGGAGCCCAGCGAAGAGTTACAAAAGTGGCAGCATTCCTGCCCTGATGTGGCATACACTGCTGCAGCTGCTAATGAATTCTGGGAGCGCTCAAGGCCAGGGACAGCCAAGAGGGGGGGGATGGGGGGGATGATGGGGGAGGGGGAAAGGGAGAGGGAGGGAGGGAGGGGAGGGGGAGAGGGGGATGGTGATGTAGCGGCAGCGTTGCTGGGTGCAGGTGGCGGTGGTGGTGGTGGTGGTGTCAGGCCACGGGGGCGGCTTAGGCACCACCACCACCACCGCCGCTACCACCACCTGCAGGAGGCCCGTTGCCACTGTATCCACGACGGGCGTCAAGGGGGGGGAGGGGGAAAGAGTGAAAAGACACCATCTCAAGGATTACCGTTTACAGAAACACGGCCAACGGTCGCACGTATAACCAACAGACGTAAACAGTAAACATATACGCTAATCTGAACATCAAGCAATACATTTTCTTGTGCTAGGAACTTCCTACACCTTTTTATAGACAGACGTACTTGGTAATCGTAACTTTGCCATCTAGTTAAACGAAAAGTATGCGTATTTCGTCAAAAGAAATTTTGAATAAGAATGGGAGAGAAATACCAAAAAAAAGACATGCACTAGTAAATTTTTTTACAAGGATCTACGTCTACAACAACCTACTCGGAGGATATGGGGCCTAGCCAACGAATGACGAGCCTCTCCGTCAACCCTGACCGCATCAGGACAAGCCGTGGTATAAATTCGCAAGTGTTCCCCCCCACCCACCAAGAAATAGGGCTCTTCCCATTCTCGGGGCGACGTTTTCTATGACGGGCGGGCGGGCGACCTCCCCCCCACCCACCCACCCACCCAAGTCTCGTGGGGCCCACACGTGAGGCTGGCTGGGCCGAGAGCACGCGCTCTCGCGCGCGCGCCGCCACTACGCGCTCTGTCATTGTATCGATCAACAAGTCAGCTTCAAGGATGGCACTTGCGGGTTTTCCCGGCACGCTACCCGTACTTCAAAACAACGGGCACGTGACCTCCCGCCGAAGGCTCTGGAACGTGACTTAGGTCAAGCACTGCAAGGAATTATACCCCAAGGTGGTTTACGGGTTGAGAGAGAGATTTCGTTTCTTTTTCTCTCTCTAACCTCACGAGACGGAGAGGAGGAAGGAGGACTCCGTGCTTTGCGCCTTGGAATGGACTGAAAATATTCACGTCATTGCCAGAAACTTAATAAGTACAGCAGTGGCAAAGGAAGGCTGTCATCACGCTATTACTTAAAAGCATCGTCAAGGAACACGGTCTAATGATCAAGTGAAGGGACGGAGATCTCCCAAGTGGAGACGCTTAGCAACGTTTCTTGGCAAGTCGCATCTATCAATATAATCAGAGTCTGTCTGCTGACCCAGAGTTGATGTGGCCTGCGATCAGAAAATAGCAACAAAATCTCCACAGATATATTTTTTTTTTCATGTTACGAGTGTTCAGGTGGGAAGGTGTCAGCCGATGATGTTAATAACCCTAACCAGAAAATTCTGCTGTGAAACGGTACTTATAAACCCGATAGTAAACAGAGATGTACAATTCAGTTCACCACCAGTAATGAATAATAATGATAACGTATAGGAAAAGCTTTTGAGAGATTTTAAAATAAAACAACAATGGAGAGAGACGTATAACAAGTGCATTAGAACAATGAAATGCGTATTTAGATGACGCAACAATTGGCTCAGTGACAGAAAATGTTTCTTTGACGTAAAAGTTTGACGAACAGACGCAGGAGGAGGTAAAAAGACGCGCGGCAACAGTTTCTCCTCCCTAGGTGACTCCACGGAGAGGGAAAGGAGGATGGAGGGGTTTACATCAACAACCACACACAAGTACCTGCAAGGTAGGCAGAGCCGAAGGCCCAGAAATAAAGAAGGAGGGGTGGGGAGGGAAGCTGACGAGGGAGGGAGGGAGGGGCACTGGCTCCCCTCCCTCCCTCCCTTCCAGGATGAGGTAGCCGGGAGGGAAACATGACGTCACGCACGTGGGCCGCTTGACCCCTCCCTTCCCTCAAGTGACTCACGTGCAGGGTCGGTATAATGTACATGTGACGAGAGCTCACGACTCCGGGCGCCTCAGGGACTTTCCATCTACTGCTGTTGGACGATGACGATGATCATCATCATCATCATCCTCGGCTCAAAGTGTTCAGACTACTGCGGTTTTCATTGTTCGTCTTCATATTCATCGTGGTGATCGTCTTCAACGCTGTACGTGTCCCTCACTTCGTGTTAATAACACCTGAAGCAGTCACAGCAACGCACTGCATGACAGTACCAAATGCCAAAATACTGGAGGTCAAATCTGCAATAGTAGTTAATCAAGCGTCGGTTGCAACATGTCTGCAATGCACAGACATAAGCAGGAATTGTTTCTAAAGTCGTGGGTCACAAATATTCGGCAACGCCTGAATTACCTCCAGTATTTTAATGTCCCAATCCGAAAATACGAGTCTATCTATACATGTGCCCCTCCCCTGAAGTTTCCAGGCAGCGCCCCGTTCGGGAGCAGGGTTAGGTGGGGTGGGGTGGGGTCTCTGGGGTGTCAGAAGGACCCTGAACGGTTCTGTTCTCCAAAGACGATGGGGGGCGAACGGCCCCGTCGGAGGTAGGCAACTCCTCCTCGCTCGGTGGCGTTACCATTTACGCTCGGGGTCCGCCAACCTCACACCCCCCGCCCCCCTCCTCCTCCTCCTCTCTCCATCTATATTACAGCGATGGTTATTTCTGCCGTCACTCGTGACCTGCCTCCCAGCCCATGGGGCCTGGACTCGCGGCACGCGACTGGATGCCTCTGCTGTTGATGCTACACAAAGGTTCGTCGTTTCTACCACCCACGTGAGGATTTACCGGGAATTTCCTTTCCATCTTTGGTCTCCTCCCTCTCCTTGTATAACCCTTCTACTTCCAAGCGTTCGTGGGGGGACTCTACAAATGGTCGGAGACTCGAAATAATCACCGTTTGCATTATTTGTCATACTCGCCGTTTTATCTTTCATCCCAGACGACCAATACTGGGGCATGTTTTGGCCTACGCCTTGTAGGAAACTTAAAATATATTTTACAAATTAGTTTAATCTTTTCGGTATGATTAGACGTTTTCAAAAACAGCTTCAGAGTGGAACTGGTATATACGCACGAGGTGCCAACCGCCTCGGGCACGACGGGCGCGGGCCTTCGGGTATAATCGTGGGACTTCTGACCCGACCCGACCCGACACCCCCCCCCTCCCCCCAAGCCCAGGCTACCGTACCTAAAGGGGCGTAACGTACTACAAAAAAAAAGAAAAGAGAGCCCGCACCGAGGTCAGGGGGGGGGGGGGAGTTGGGACGTGCTCAGCGATGCACGCTCAGCCGTAGTCACGTGGCTGTGGGGGG